>VWZX01003467.1:0-49547 GCA_013399015.1 Galbula dea
CTCCCCGACCCCCCCCATCCTCAGCCAGGGGTTGCTGGGGACCGCACGGGGCAGGATGTGGCCTCAGGGTGCTTTATCCGGAGCAGCTCTGGGTGAGTTCCTGAGCTGCACTGGGGGGACTGGTTTCTGTTGGACATTAGGGAGCAGTAAATCTGCCCCCCCGTAGCACCCTGCAGCACCTCACACCCAAAAGCACAGTGAGGGGCAGTGCAGGACCCCTGGGGCTTTGCAGGGTCCCTTATCCCACAGGGTATTCCCAGCCCCATGGCTTCCACCCCCTGGGGCAGCCCCACGTCCCCTAGCCCATGGCTACCCCCAGCCCCCCAGCTCCCATCCTGCCTGGCACAATCCCATCCTGCTCCCAACCAACAAGGACTGGGGCTCCCAACCATCCAGGATAAACCTGGGTGCTCAGCCCCACGCAGGATCAGGCCAGCAATGCCTGGCAGTAGCAAACCCCAGCACCCAGGGCAGAAGCAGCCTTCCCTTGCACAGCGGGGACCTGTGCCTCAGTTTCCCTCCATCCCAGGGGAAGGTTGGCTGACTGGGGGGAGCGGGGGTGTCTCCAGCCACCACCCATCCAGCTTTACAGCGACACAGCACACGCTGAGCACAGGACCACAAGAAAAGGAGATTATTTTTAGGGTGGTTTCTAAGGAAATGAGGCTTCAGCACCAGCTGTCTGTCTGTCTGTCAGTCACTCTCCTCTTCCTCCTCTCGCAGGGTGCTCGCAGCTCAGCTCCTGTGGGGAGAGGCTTCAGACAGACAAGCTGTGTGCTAGGGGTGCTCTAGACATGGCCAGGTCTCTGCAGGGCAGGGAGTGATGGCTCAGGGTCTCTCGTGTCCCCAGAGGGGTGGTGGTGGGCTGGTGGCTCAGCTCTGGGGCACCCAAAATTAGCACTGAGCCCCTTTGATGTGTCCTGGACCCTTTGTGCCAACGAGACCCAGAGCAAGTAATGTTTGTGGGCTGAGGCTGGGACAGGAGAGGTTGTGGCAGGATCTCCCCCCTGCTCCTGGACCTCTGGAGATGGATGGATGGAAGGAAGCATGGATGGAAGGCTGGAAGGATGACAGTTTGGGTGGATGGAAGCTGAGAGCCTGGTGAAGGATTTGCTCAGGGGGACAGTGCCTTCAGCATGTCAAAGCCCAGCCCCGTGACCAGTGTTGGGGACAGTAGGTCAAGTCCTGCCGTGGGTGGGTGTCTCCACCCCATAGCTGCTGACCCAAAGGGATGGTGAGTTTGCTGGGTCTCAGCCACAGCCACACTGAGGTGCCCGTGGGGCAGAGCCACCCTCAGTGCTCCCCTCAGCCGTGGCCAGAGGCTGTGTCATCCTGGGGACACCAGGAGCATCACAGCCACCAGCACTAGGCGAGGGAGGTGCTGGGCCAGCCCCTGGGGACAGTTTTCCTTGCAGAGATCCCAGAGCAAGTCAGGCAGCCACAATGGCCTGCAGCCCAGTTCCAGACAGCTCTGGAAGCAGCATCCAAGGGAGCAAAGCCCCTTCTCCCTCCCTTGGGTGCTGGCAGCAACCCCCATCGGTGCACAGAACAGGCTCTGCCTCATTTCTGTGCTGGGTGTTCAGTAGGAGGGAGGGAGTTGGGGTGAGGAGCAAGTCCTGTCCTGCTCCCCAGCTCTGCTCTCCACCAAGGACTCGTTCTACAGGAGGTACAGGCAGAGCTGGCTCTCCTGGGGGGAAACTGAGGCAGGGAGCATGTTCTGGAGCAGTGGCAGCATATCAGCTGCCACTGGATTTGCTGGTGGGGGAGCAGGGCAGCACCTGCAGCATCAGCACCCTGACTGGGTGGGCAACACACACAGGACCACTGGCCAAGGGCACACCCAGTGTGGGCTGCAAGGCTGGGGGACATTGAGGTAAACACCCCAAAGCTGCCCCACAGACACCCCCTCCCTCCAGCAGCCTCCCCCAGCCCCAGATTCACAACCTTGGCTTCAAGCCCCCAACAGGGATTGGGCTCCACCTCCCCGAGGGTGCTTTCCTTCCACATCACCCCTTCCCAGGCTGCTTGGTGCCTCCCAGTTCAGCCCAGTTCAGCCCCACCCAGCAGGTGCTGCTGGCTCCAGCCTCTGCCATCACTTTCACACCACTGCATCCTCCTCCCCAGCCATGGGGTCATCTGACCCTGTTCCCCTGGACTTGGATCTCCCATGCCCTCTGGAGATGGACCCCAGCTTCCACAGGGTTGGCCCCCAGCTGCCACAGGGATGGATGCCAGCTTCCACAGGGACAGATCCCAACCTCCAGAGGAACAGATCCCAGCTGCCCTGGGGGGCTGAGGAGCTGTTTATGTGCTGCCCCCTCTTCATTTAAAACCCCCACAATCAAGTAGGGACCTTGTGGTGTTTCTACCTTTGGCTCTGGCTGGGGATGGTGTCCAAGGCCTGTCTGAAAAGGCACAGCCACCAAGAGCCCCAGTGTTGGGTCTTGCACCCCTTCCCTGGGAGACAATGTAGCTGTTGAGATGGCTGAGCACCTTCCAAAGCTTCCACCCAGCAGCAAAGGGATGTTGCTCCCCAGAGAACCCCCTAATGAACCTTCCTGCTGAGGGGATGGGACATGGAGCCCCCTCCCCTCTGGCCAGCAAAGTGACCCCACTTCAAAGGCAGCTCCACCTCATGGCACAGCCAGCAATGGGATCTTCTCTCCCTTGTCTCTGTGGGGAGGTTGGGGACCCCCAGCCCTGCAACACCCCCATATCACAGCTGCCAGGGTGGTTGGTCACCCTGGGCCCAGGCTGAGGGCAGTGAGGTCACACAGATCATAGTCATAAGGGTTGGAAAAGACCTCCAAGATGAGTCCAACCATTGACCCAACATCCCCACACACAGAAACCATGGCCCTCAGCACCACATCTACACAGGTTCTGAACCCCTCCAGGGCTGATGACTCCCCCAGTGCCCTGGGCAGGCTGGGCCAATGCCTAACAACTCTTTTTATGAAGCAATTGTTCCCAGTATCCAACCTGAACCTCCCCTGGTGCAACCTGAAGCCATTTCCTCTTGTCCTGTTGGTGATGGATGCTGATTTGGCTCAGGCCATCTGGCAGTTGGGATGGATCCTGCCACTCTGCTTTGCAGCCTCCAGCAGCCTCTGGGGCTGGGCTGGACCCACCGAGGGGTAGCAGAGGAGAACAAGGGGAGGAGAGCTGGCTTGGCCCAGCCTCCTGCCACAGCCAGAGAGCTGAGAGCACCCTGAGCACCCAAGTGTGACTATCTTGGCACATGCAGACCAGCTACTTCTGTATAATCCCCAAACACCATGACCTGCTCAGTTCAGCTCAGCTCCCCCACACCTCTGACCAAATTCCCTGCAGCTCCCTGGGCAGCAGGAGTGGGTTGGAGAAATCTGCCACGATCAGGAGGCAAGGGGGGGAGCCAGCAGGATGGTCACTGCAGGACAGAGCCCTGCAAAGTCTTCCTGGGGGGCTGGGTTGCATCCTTACCTTATGCTCCAGCAACAGATGGTGCAGGATGAAGCCCCTGGAGCTATCTGCCAGCCCCTGAAGTGCCATTTCATATCCCTGGAGCTGAAGCAGGGGCTGGAGCTTATGGAGCCACAGGATCAGGGTGGTTTGGATGGAAGGGCTGAGCAGGAGAGGAGCCAAGGGGTAGGCTGTAAGATGGCTGCACCCTTCAATCCCTGAGCCTTCTACACAACCTAATTTTGAGGCTGATTGACTTCCCCCAGCAGAGCTTTGGCCTCTGGGTATCAGATGTGCAGGAAAATCTGCTGCTTCATTAGCAATTGTTCCAGTGCTCGGAGGCCAAGCTTCCCTCCCTCCCGGTTCAGGCTCTGGTATCCTGCTGGGAGAGGGGAAGCAAGGTTCACCCTCCTCATCCCACTGCTCCCTGCTCCTCTGGAGCTCCTGGCAGCCCCAGATCCAGCACATGCAGCCCCCTCCCCAATAGCCGGGGGGGGGAGCTCTGCACTGCCAGGGGGAAAGACCCCAAGAAGAAAGAGATGACAAGAGACTGAAGGGAAATGATCCAGAGCTGAAGGGGATCAGCCTGCAAGAGGAGGCTTGTCTTCTCCAAAAGCATCTCCTCCCCACAGCACTCAGCTCTCCCCTGCCTGGAGCCACAATCCAAGCAGGCAGAGGCAAGAGCAGGCAGAGCCCCTTCTCCTCCCAAACACGAGAGAGACCCTTGGCAGGTCTCAGCTTCCCAAGCCAGCAGTGAAGCCTGCAACACTTCCCATGCTGTGCCAATCGGGTTCCTCCTCCCCCAAACCTCTCAGGTCTGAAAACAGGGATGAGAGATTTGCCCTGGAGCGCAGCAAAGGACACATGCACAAAGGAGAAGGTGTGGGAGCTTCAGGGTCTGGCTCCTGCGGGCAACCAGAGACGTTGCCGTGGGGCTGGAGAGGAGCAGGGGAGAACATCAAGCCAGGCTGGAAGGAGGAAAGAGTCTGGACGACGAGCTGTGGCACTTGGAGACATCCAGAGAAAGAAGTTTATTTCCCCTACCGTCAGGATTATGAAACCACAGAAGCAGAGTTTAAATATTTACAAAGTAATCCAGCGCCCCACAGAGAGGAAGAGAACAAACGGGGAGGGGACAGAGGGCTCGACCTCGCCGGGAGCGACAGCCACAGCGCGGAGCTGCGCCGCGCACCAGGGGAGCCCAAAACTGGCACCTGGAAGGGAAAGGAGAGGGTGAACCTTTCCTGTGGCAAATGGAAAGGGGCACTGGGAGGAAGACAGGAGTCAGATGAAGGAAGCTGCAAGGAGAAGGCATTCCTTACCCACCCACCAAGCCCTTCTGCTGCCTCCCACGCCGAGAGGAAGCAGCAGCTCCCCTCCCACCCCCCGAACGGCAGCCGCTGGCTGCGGCGCTGCCGGGAGGCTGTGCCGAGCCCTGCCAGGGTTCCTCCACACTCCCACAGCCTTAGGCTCACACTGGAAGACCAGCAACAGGAGCAGCCCACCCCCATCCAACCCCTGCAGGCACCATCACTTCGTTGTGCAGGTACAGGCAGCTGTGGGAGTCCAGCAGGAGCGTGGCTTGGCTCTGCAGAACCTCAGCTCCAGGTCCCGTTCTCCAGTTAGCCACTCTCCTTTCGGATCCCCGGAGCCATCCTTCATCTCCGTGGGTGGAAGAGTGTGGGATGCTCAGCCAGGAGCTCCTTCCCCAGCAGCCAGCACTCCAACCCCCCCCCCCCCCGCCAAGGTCTGTTTGCTGCTTGCTCAGGCTCCACTCCAAGCCCAGACCTGGTCAGAAGCATGAGGAGCAAGCGAAAAGGATTTTCACGGTGGGGAATGGCACTGGCTGTGCTCTCAGAAGTCCCAGGAGCAGGTCTGTGGCCAGCAGCTCTGCTCCTGGCCTCCCTCCACAACTCCCAGTCTCTCTGCTTTGGCAATGCTTGTTGAGCTGATCCATAAAGCACTGAGCTGACAGGAGACAGGCCTAGGAGTCTCTAGGTTATTGCTACTGCGTAAGACAGGTTGGCTTGGGCCCTGGGGCCGGGGGGCTCTGAGCACATCCTTGGCAGCTGACTCTGGGAAATCACACTGAAATTAAAAGCAGAGGCAAAAGGACTAATCCCTCCTGTTCAACTGCCTTGTCCTGGGGCACCTTAGCCACAGGCTAGCTGGGTGGAGACCACAGCAACACAGGGCAGCTCGGCAAGACACCGTCCTTTCATCCTCAGGTTCTCCTTTGATCCAGACCTTGGCTTTCTAATCAGCCCCAGGCCCAGCAGCCTCCAGCCTGCTCTCCACACGGGTCTGAAATGACTACACAGAGCAGACACCATCTGAGGATTTCAGTTGCAGGCAGACAGGGAAGGGCACTGAGGGCTGCACACCTCCCCTCGCCCCTGAAAGGCCAGTGCCAGATGACAAAGAGACGACTGGCTGCTAGGGAGAAGGGAGAGCTTTAAGGAGCTCTTTAAAACTGACCAAGGAAAAGCAGAAACCCAGAGGCCCAAGAGGAGTCCCTCCAAGCACTGACCCCCCTGGCTAGAAGAGTCAGGGAGATGAGAGAGGATGAGGAGGCACACGAGGGCAGGGCTGAGGGCCAGCAGGGTGATGGTGAATGGACCCCCCCCCCCCCCCCCCCCCCCCAGTCAATCCCCCAGTCAGAGGAAGCCACAGGGACACCAGGCAGTGGAAAATTGCTTTTCTGATGGCCATGAGCACTCCCTGAGGTTCAAATCCATCAGGCAGTGGAGTAAAGGGCTGGCTGTTCAAGGCATAAGTGGAGAAGCTGCTCTCCCTCTTCTGCAGTCAGAGGAGATCTGTTCAGCTGCACACAACCCTTCAGCCACACATTCTGTAAAAGGCCCTGGCTCAGAGCCCCCCAGAAAGCAGCATCTGCAGGCCAGAGCCTCAGCAAACACAGGCATGGCCCTCTCTGCTGGGAAGAGGCTCTGGGCCACAGCCAAATTCACTTCCTGGCTAGCACTCAGGAATAAGCTACCCTCCACCACCTGTCCTGCCCATTCCAGGACTCCAAAGGGCCATCAGTCTCCCAGCACTGCCAGACCAGCATTTCTCATATCAAAGCCAGTCCTGCAAAGAGCTTTTCCCCCAGATGAGCTCTTCAAAGCACACCAAGGAAGTCAACAGACCTTCTGGAACTAGCCACAGGAAAGCCAGTTCCCCCTCTTTTGCTGCTGCAAAGCCCAAGCAGAACACAGATGCTTTCCAGCCCCTTCACCTCTTCTTTTAATCCCTGATGGCCCCACAAAGCTCAGGTCTCAGGTGCTGCTCTCCAAACCCTCTGCTAATCCTTCTGCTCCAGAAACACATACCTGCAGCTGCCAGCACCTCTGCAGGCACAGGGAAGCTGCCACAAAGCACTGGGGATCAAAGGAAAGCTTGTGAGGAGTCTAACGACAACTTGAGACATTCAGAGCAGAGGGAGAAGCTGGGAAGCTGCATTTTATCTGGCACAAGCTAAAAGGAACTGAGCAGCAGGCTCCCAACTCCCCAACAGGCTGCTGAAAGTGTGCAGACTGCCCTGAGCCATACCCAAGCCAGCTGCTGGACTCTCCTGCCCTTCTGGGCTCACCAGCAGGACCAGTTGAGTCTGCCCTGCCACAGAGCCTTCCTCTACACATCTCCTCGAGGAGTGTCCTGCCACCAGCACCTTCCTGTCACCACTGGGAACACCAGCAGCAATGCTGTGGTACCCAGCACCCTCTGGAGGAGCTCCACACCCCCACTTTGAAACACGTGCCACAGGAGAGCTGTGCAACAGGGAAACTGCTGTTGCTGCAGAGGAAGTGCTGATGAAGTCTGCCAAGAGGAAGAAAACAGACAACCAGAGAGGACTTCACAAGGTGGATCTGCTCCTGCTCCTGAACCAGGAGGCAGGGGTTCAGAGAATCTCAGACTGGTAGGAGCTGGAAGGGACCTCTAGGGATCATCCAGTCCAACCCCCCTGCTCCAGCAGGGTCACCCACAGCAGCTTGCCCAGGGTCACCTCCAGCTGCCTTGGCAATCTCTCCACACAAGGAGACTCCACAGCCTCTCTGGGCAGCCTGGGCCAGGGCTCTGGCACCCTCACAACAAACAAGTTTCTCCTTCTGCTCAGCTGGAACCTCCTGGGTTCCAGTTTGTGCCCAGTACCTCTTGGCCTGGCCCTGGGCACCAGTGAGCAGAGTCTGGCCCCAGCCTCTTGTCCCCAGCCTTGAGCTGTTGCTGAGCATTGATCAGCTCCCCTGTGGGGCTGCTCTTCTCCAGGCTAAGTAGCCCCAGGGCTCTCAGCCTTTCCTCCTGCAAAGACGCTCCTGCAGTGCTCTCAGCATCTTCCTGGGCTCTGCTGGACTCTCTCCAGTAGTTCCTTGAATCTCTTGCTTTGCAGCTTTGTACTCAGCACTGAAAGCAAAGGTGCTCACACTCCTCCTTTCCCAGCTGTGTTTCTAGCTACTGAAGTGCAGGAAGGGAGTGTGCTCAGGGAGAGAGCAGGAGGCTTCAGGACCCCTGACACCAGGAGACACCATCGAGAGAACAAGAACAGAAGGAAAAGAAGCCACTTCCAGGAAACAAAGATGAGCTGCTACAATGGAGTGGATTTGCCACCTTCCCTGGAAAACACCTCAGAGAGTTCCCTGCCTCCACCTGGCTGGATCAGTCACAGTTCCTTCCTGCCTGGGCCCACTGGACGAGGAGCTCCCAGCTGCCATCACCGCAAGTGGAGTGTGAGAACCACAGTCAGAATCAGCCCCAGGAAGAGGACAAAGGGAAGCCAGGTCTTCACAAATCCTCCTATGCTGCAACAGGGAAGAAAAGAGAAGGTTTCAATGGAAGAAATCAGCAGAGAAATACAGAAGGGAGAGAAAGATGTGAGAAGGACTGGAGGGAGACAAGTGCCCTTCTGACTGTCTCACCCCTTGCTGGCACTGTCACATGTCCCAGCCTGGACATTCAGTCAGTGTTAAAAACTGAGACTAAATCAGGCCCCCAAATAACTATGTCATGGACAAAAGGGCTGAACTTTCCTTCCAGCTTCAATTCAGGTCACAGACTAGCACATTTCCTAGCTGCACAGACAGGAGTGGTGACAGGAGACCACAAAGCAGTGAAAGCTCATTAGTGCAGGGCTCATGATTCAGCCTGCTGGTGTTATCTACCCCAGACAGCAGGGACTGCACCTGCCTAAAAGCTGGCAGAGAAGTTTTGCCAGAAGAAGGAAGAGCCAACAGAAGCTGAGCAACTCAGAAGCTTTACACTGGGCAGTCTGTATAGAATCTCCTCTTCAGGTACAAGGAGCTGAAAGGGAGATGAAGTGCCCCTTACAGTAAGGAGTGCTCAGGGTTTCCCTCTCCACTGAGGTTGGAAATCTGACTAGTTTTTCTGTAAACAAGATCCAAGAGAGGGAAGAGAAAGCAGTAATCCTTGGAGACAAGCCATTCTGTGACCTTATGTTCTGACCTAACCCAGCCAAAAGACAACACAGAGTGAGATTTGCCTTAGCTAGCACATCCCAAATTCCAGGCCCCCTAAGCTAGCTGCCAGACACAGTACTTTGGGAGCAGCATCTACTGCAACCCAGCAAACCAGAGGTGATCCTGGGCAACCTGCTCTGGATGACCCTGCTGGAGCAGGGGGGTTGGACTGGGTGATCTCCAGAGCTCCCTTCCACCATGCTGGGACTCTGGGACCCTCCACAGGCCAGACTAGGCTTTAGAGGACAAGGAAGAACAAAAGAAACAGAATCCCTTTGCTTGCTGAATCTAGACTGTTTCTCAGCTCACCTTACATACTTCCCATAGAGGAGTGAGAAGAAGCAGAGCTTCACCATGTTCCAGGAGGTGCTGTTATCATATCTCATCAAGTTTAAGGCCAGAGCCACGTGAGAGTGGCAGTTATCACAGCAAAGGTTGTGCTGCAACAGAAAAAGGGGCTCAAGGTTAGAAATCCTGTTCTTGAGGCTTCCCAGTTCTGCACCCTGTGCTGGTGCAGAGGCACAGGTCCTGCCCCTGCAGCAGGGAGCCAGCTGGGGAGATGATCCTCCAGGCAGAGGCATTGCCCCAGCACCAGAGCCATACCATGCGGTGCTTGTACTCCTCCGAAGCATCGTGGACAGCTGTGTCCCAGGCATTGGCACCAGTGGAGTACACTTTGCTGGGATCCAGCTTCCAGTACCTAGAGGGGTGAGAATAGATCCCTTGGCATGACTGCTGCACCTTCCCAACTTCTTGCTCTTCCCAGCAGGAAGATGTTTAAAGGACTTCAGGAGAAGTGCGCTCCCTCTGGAGTCAGCTGAGCTGAGCTCTTTGAGATAAGCATCTGCTGCAGAGGGACAGCAGGAACTCAGCACCCTTAGCCCCACAGCATCCCAGAGAGAAACTGCAGACTTCAGGGGCACAGACAAAACCCTGAACTGCTTTCATGTCCCAGGAGATGAAACCTTCTGGCCATCCAAAACACAGACCTGATTTGAGAGGCACACAAAACCCAGGCACCTCTCCTCCTCCCCCTAGAAGATCCTGGCTGGGATGGGAGTGATGACACCTCCTTAGCAGACTGCAGGCAGCATTCACTTGGAGCTCTTGTTGTTAATGTTATCTTTAAATGTTTTAGCCTTTTCTTTTCTTTCTGAAGAAAGGCTGCAACCAGCTCCAGTTGTGAAGAACATTACACTGCTGCCATGCTCCTAAAAGGTTTGATTTAATGTGGTTTCTTGAAAAGCAGAGACACAGGATCCATCCACTTGGATTAGGGCATCTGAACAACAGGAGAAGCAATATCATACTGTCTGTTGCCATGAGTTAAAGGACATCTGCAGGGCACTCAGAAGAGGAGGCTCAGGGGAGAGCTTCTCACTCTCTCCAACTCCCTGAAAGGAGCTTGGAGCCAGGTGTGGCTTGGGCTCTTCTCCTAGGTTACAAGTGACAGAACAAGAGGAAACAGCCTCAAGTTGTGCCAGGGGAGGTTCAGGTTGGACATGAGGAACAATTCTTTCCCCAAAAGGGTTGTGAAGCCCTGGCCCAGGCTGCCCAGGGCAGTGGTGGAGTCCCCAGCCCTGGAGGGGTTGAAAAGCCCTGGAGCTGTGGTGCTGAGGGCCATGGGTAAGTGGTGACCTGGCAGTGCTGGTGAACAGTTGGACTCCATGATCTTAGAGGTCTCTTCCAACCATAATGATTCTATAAACAAAAACTCATGAGAGCACTTACTTCACAGGCTTCCCAAATGCCATGTTGTCTTCCTACAAGAAAGAAAAGAGGTCTCAAGAGGGTAACCCCATGCAGCACCCATGCCATGCCTCTCACTGCCACTGCTTCCTGCTAGAGCTGCTCATGGCCTCAGGCATCTCCAGACACAATCTTACTTGTGTGGGGACCCAGGTTTCAACTGTTTCCATACTCCTGTTCTGGGCATATTAATCCTCTACACACAGTCACATCCTTCTATGGTCTAAGTCCCTTGTTCCTCCTCCTTCTTCCTTTCTAACCTTCTCCCAATCTGTTAAAGGTATTAATTATCCCAAATTAAACCTTTCAAAAGCCACTGGACTATAAAGCAGTTTAGAAGACTGGCACACACCTGATGCTCAGCAGCATGCTTCTGCTACTCAGAATCACCAGAATTTAGGTCCAAAAACCCCCTGAAGAGCCCAGACTGCAAGGCATTCCCCCTCCTCCTCACCAACCTGGCCCCTATCTATCACAGCCCACAAGCAACTTCCCCTTGGAGAGCAGCCCAGAGAGGAACAGCAAAGATCTGGGACCTTCAGAAACAGCTAAAGCTGGTCCTCTGCAGGATTCTGAGCTGCAAAAGATAGCAGATGACTCCAAAGTCACCCACAAAGGTGGGAAGCAGAGCCAGCAGAGGTTCTGCCCCTGCATCCAGCCTCTACTTACCGAGACAAAGTAGGGCCCCGCGAAGTCCCGGATGACGCCGGTGGAGGTGCAGATCCCCATGTGGCCAATGATTGGGAAGAGCCATCTAGCAGGGCAACAAGTGGAGAGTCAGCCTGAGAACTCTGCCCCCTGACAGCACCAAGAGTCAGAAACATCCTGCCAGGACTGCTGAAAGAATCAGAAACTCTGTGGCCAGTAGGACTTGGGCAGGGATTGTTCTCTTGGGCTTGGTAATTAATGAAGAGGCTGCACCTCCAATCCTGGGGTCAGGTTTGGGCTCCTGACTCCAAGAAGGACATGGAGGTGCTGGAGTGTGTCCAGAGAAGGGCAAGGAAGGTGGGGAAGGGTCTAGAACACAAGTGTTGTGAGGAGCAGCTGAGGGAACTGGGGTTGGTTAGGCTGGAGAAGAGGAGGCTCAGGGGAGACCTTCTCACTCTCTGTAGCTCCCCGAGAGGAGGCTGGAGCCAGGTGGGGCTTGGGCTCTTCTCCCAAGGAACAAGTGATAAGAGAAAACAGCCTCAAGTTGTGCCAGGGAAGGTTTAGGTTGGACATGAGGAACAATTTCTTCCCCAAAAGGGTTGTGAAGGCCTGGCCCAGGCTGCCCAGGGCAGTGGTGGAGTCGCCATCCCTGGAGGGGTTTCCAGTCCCTGGAGCTGTGGTGCTGAGGGCCATGGGTTAGTGGTGACCTGGCAGTGCTGGTGAACAGTTGGATTCCATGATCTTACAGGTCTCTTCCAACCTAAACAATTCTATGACTCTGTTCCAAGCTGGAGCAGCCAGGCAGCAGCTGCACAGGACAGACAGACATGGGTACTGCAGCAGAGAGATGAAAGCAGGCAAGCCAAGGCCAGGCCAAGACCAGGAAAGACACAGAGGAGGTACAAGCAAAAGGAAGAGATGCAGAGAATTCCCAAAGCTGTGCTGACAAGCAGCCTAGAGTGGGTTCATTGTGGGGTAGTCAGGCTCCAGGATGTCAGCATGAGTGATGGCAGTTATGGAGAACCCAAGACTCCAAAGGTCTCCACCATGCACATCCTAGGCCAGGGAAGGGCAAGTCCTGGTCTCCCAGAACAAATCCATTTATGTAGCCAAGGAAAAAGGTTACATCCAGGAGAAGCTGCCTTGAGATAAACCCAGACTCTGCACTTCAACAACTAAAAATAAGGTCACCCTGCACCTTCACACCCCAGCCAGCAAGCAGGGCTCCTGGCTCCAGAAGGAACATTCCCTCCTCCAAATGATCCCAGAGCTTTTCCTCTCCACCAGACACAAGCCAGAGAGCAGCAGGTCTGTATCCCAACCCCCTTCCACCACCACCACTTCAAAGTCAATACTTCAGGCTCTCCCCACACCCTCCAGCACCCTCAGGTTTGCTGACCTCCCTCTGATGTCTCACTCCTCACTTGTGCAGCAACTAATCTTACAGAAGAGATTGCAGCAACACCAAGCAGTGAGAGATTCAGCAGCCACAGCTCAACCAGAGAGACCCAACAACCATCAGAATGAAAAGGGACCCAGGCAGTTGGATACCACAAGCCCCAGGGGCCAAGAAGTGCAGCTGAGGCTCTGAAGAGCACAGAGCTCCTGTTGAGAACAGCCTTGTGATGCAGAGGAAGGACTCTGCAAAGGCTGGAGCTCTTCACTTCCAACACTCACTCTCCACCTGGTCCTACCTGGTGTGAGGCAAAGCAGCCAGAGTTTGGCTACCTGGGCAGTATTTTCTCAGCCAGGAGGTAAGGCTGAGTGATGCTGTCAGAGCATCATCACCTTCCAAGGTTGAGAAGCTTCTTCCTCTTTTTAATTCTCCTCTCAGCACTGACTAGCTCTGGAGTCTCCAGATCCAAGACAGGAAACATCAGTGAGAGAAAACAGAGCTACTGTGTGGCCTGACCAGAGATTTCTGCTGCAAAACAAACCCAAACCAACAGGAAGATGTCACTGCTCATCAGGGAATAAAACCCCAAACTGGGGTGCCCAGTGAGTCCAGCAGCAGGACAGCTCTCTTCCTCAGCCCCAGGGCAAGCTTGAGAAGGTTAAAAGCTCTGGAAAATCCTCCAGGAAAAGGCTAAGGTGGAGATTTTAAGCAATCAAGAAAAGAGGTAAAGTCCAAAGCTGGTGAGCAGCTGCATGTGAAACAGCAGCAGGAAAGCTGCAGCTTCCCCTCAGCAGGGAGGGCCACCGTGCCACTCCTGATCCTAGCCTGGACCATGCCATGTCTTCTACATGACTTCCAGCTCTGGATCAGTAAACATTGCCACCTGATTTGAACCAGAGAGGAAGAAAAAGGCATAAAGATGAGCCTCTGTGTTCCCAGACTACCTCCAAAGCCACATTTTACAGCTTTTCATTTTCCCAAGACCACAGAAAAACTCCACAGCTCTACTTGGAGCCTGCTTATACTTGGCTGACCAGACTAAGAAGGCAAATCGACTTGTAACTCGTTAAAAACAAAGCGCAGCAGCTCTCCTCAGGCATGAAGTGGTCTGAGATCCCCACAGCCAAACCCTGGCTCCAAATCTTGAAAGGTTTCCCACGTCTCACGGGATGCCCTCCACTCCCGCAGAGACAAGCCTGCTCACCACACAACCTTCCACACACACACCCCCCCTCGCTGCGGGGGGAGGACAGCCCTAACCCGGGGGCAGAATCCTACACGGGCCCCACAGCAGCCTGGCACCAGGACACCCCACAGAAGGTCCAGCACCTGGAACCAGGCCGAGGCGCCCTACCCGGCCCGGAGCGGCCCATTCCCTCCGTTCCCTGCCCCAGAGCCGGACAACACCGTTCGAGCACCCCGATACCCCAAAACAAACCCCCGAACGCTGCCTCCAGGCATCCCGAGGGAGGCCGGGAGAGGCGAGGGAGGGTCCGGGATCGGGTCCTTCCCCAGGAGCTGCGGGGGAAGGGGACCTTGGGCCGGGTCCTTCCCCAGGAGAGGCGACGGATAGGCCCGGGAAAGGAGGAGGAGGAGGCCTCGGGCCGCGACCTTCCCTGGCACAGGCAAGAGAAGCCCCGAGCCGGGCCCCGGGAGAGGCGAGGAAGGGTCCCCGGCCGGGTCCTTCCCTGGGAGCGAGGCGCGGGGCCAGGCCCCAGCCTAGCCTCCCCACCCCGGGACCCGCACTTACGTCAGGACGGGGATAGGAGTCCACACCACACAGTAAGGGAACCGACCACGCTCAGCGTCCAACCCAGCCCCAACACCGCCGCCGCCACTGAACTGCTTCATCTTGGCCTCCGCTTCCGCCATCCCCGGGGCCGGCCCCGCCCCCTCCCCGGCGCCTTTGCGTCACTTCCTGGAGACCGCGCTCACTTCCGGTCCCGGCCGGTAACCAGGAAGCGGCACCGGGAGGGCCCCGTCGGGCAGCGGGCGCTCCTCCGCCGCTAACCCGCTTTGGGGGGAGGAAAACCAGGGATGGAAGAGACACCCCCCACCCCTGCCCGGGTCTCACCCACCCGCGCCGAGAGCCCACGGCCCCGCGGCTGCCGCTCGGCCTAGCGCTGGCTCGCTGCTCCCCACGGCTACGGGGAGCAGATACGGCGCTTCCCGCCCTCCCCCCAGCGGCTTGAGCGGTTTCTTGGGGCGGGGAAGGGTCAGAGTTGGGTTTACAGCTCTACTGAAGGGCCAGGGTTAGGTTTACAGGTCTAGTGAAGGGCCAGGGTTGGTTACACAGCTCTGGTGAAGCTCCTCCAGCCGGGTACCTTCACCCCTCCCACCTACCGTGTGCAGATTCGCCACGTGAAAGTCGTCAGCAAACTTCGCCCTGGTGCTTTTCCAAAGATCAGACGCTGGAAGAGTCAGCCACAGGCAGAACATCCCCTCAGGAAAGGGCAAAAGCATCATAAAAAGCAGAAATAAGCATCACCCCCAGCCCGCCCTGAGAGAGAGGGAGGGAAGTGAAGGCCCTGCCCAGGGGAGGAACAGCATTTACAAATGGAGAATCGGGTTAGAAAAATAACAATTGCTTTATTAGGAAGTTTTAAGTCAAACTACACGAGAAAGCTGAAGAAAGAAGTAAGTTTATTCCAGATTTCCACCCATCACAACACACTCGGCAAAACACAGAGTGACAACTCCCTGGGCTAATGGGGAGCAGAGGGAGGCCAGTGCTTGCCCCAGCCCAGCAAGCCCCAGGGGGGGGCCATTCTGCCCAGCAGAGGCTGGATGGCTGCTGGGTGTCCAGCCCCTGCTCTCCTCTTCACCTCCTTCCATGCTTTCCTTGCAAGCTGCTCCCTTCCTCCTTGCACAGAGACCTGCAGCTGCACTTCCCCTCCAGGCCCGTGGTGACCTGAGCTCTGCAGCAGTCTGTGGTGTCACCCAGCACACTGCCAAGGGGATTTGCTAAGAAAAGAACCTTAGCCTCTTCCTGCAGGTGGCTGGTTCCTCCTCCTGTGTGTCTCAGCATGCTGGAGCAGTGCAGAGCCCAGCAGTCTGCTTACAGACCTTCTTAGCAAACCCTGTTAATGGGGAGAGCCACATTCCCAACCCTTGCCCCAAACTGAAGAGCTTCCAGGGAATGGCCTCCCTTTGGGCTGAAGCTTCCTTCACCACAGACTTCTCTCTACTTCACACATTCTCCTTTCTGCCTTTGCTCAAGAATTAAAGCCAAGTCCAAACTTCCACACTGAGCAAGGTATTCTCTGTTCTGGGGGCAGACCAGCACTTAGACACTCACTGAGTTTACACCAGGGAAGCTTCCAGCTTGAAAGCTCAGGAGGATGGCTAACCTCCAGCCATGGGGCAGAGAGGACACCAATCTGGAGTGGCCAGTAGGGCAGTGGAAGGTGTTGGCTAACAGTCTAGTGCAGAGGTGACCTTCCCACCCTCCAGAGGTGCTAACTTCTCATACAAGCACACAGGCTTCAACACAACTAGCTTAGTTACACACTGACCACTACACTGCCAAGCCCTCAGGAGATCATCTAACATCCCACTTGATTTCCCAGTCTGGATCATGTTTTAGGACAGCCCCTCCTAGAGGGAGGGTGGCTTTGGAGGCAGCAGGAGGAAGGCAGAGCCATCCCTGGGGTGCTCCTGCATGAGCTGGAGCGTGGGCATTGTCCCAGCATCACCTGTCACTGCCCCAAGAGCTGAGCCAGAGCCTGAGGCTGTGCTCTTCAGAGAGAGTTCCCCAACCAGTCTGGTTCCAAAAGGGGGAAAAGCTCAGGAGATAAACTCTGGAGGGCAAAGCCATGCCTGATGCTTTGGTTTGCCACTCCAGCTGGAAGATGCACACCAAGGCTGCATGTGTCTCAGTGAACACTTCTGTTCCATGAAGAGGATTTGATTTGCCCCAGGCTAGCAGAACTATCAGAGATGGCTCAAACAAACTCTCTGAGGGAGGGCCAGTGCTGACATCAGCTCACATGGGCCTGACAGGTTTGGTCAGATTAGGCAATGGATTTGCTCTTCCTGCCTGTGCCTTGAAGGCTGCTAAGCAGCAGATCACCAGGGACCAGCTCCCTTGGCAAAGCCTTGCAGCAAGGACAACAGCAACAGCCTCAGCAGGCCATGTGTCCCTGCAGTGCCACCTCATGCCCCTCCTGCAGGAGCAGGGGTTATTCCAGACAGTGCAAGCCCAACTGCTGGAGCATGGGAAGAATCACTGTTTTCCCCAGGCTGGGTTTAAAATAAATAAACCAACCAAACTAAGGACAAGAAATCAAATCAACCCAGCACTCCTGCACTGCCCAGCTTCCCTTTGTGCCTGTCAGGCAAGCAGAAGGGCTCTTCATCCCCAGCAGCACTGCACTGGCACAGAATGGGTGAGCTGGAGCTGACAGCAGGGTCTTCCTAGTGACAACTGGAAAGCTGCTGCTGTTCTACTGCTATTGATCTAAGCAGAATACAAAACACCTGAAGTCAGCAGGGAAAAATAGCTGCAGTTGGAAAAGGAACTGCAGGGGGTGGGGGAGAACAGGGAGGGGAGAGCAGGTAAGAAGTTCTCCATGCATAAAATTAAAGGGCAGGCTTTTTATTGCAGCTCTCTTGCCTCACTACAAGACTGGATCAATGCAGAGAGCAGGAATCCTGCCATCACTACCTCTGCAACCTCTTGTTTGTGGGGAAACAAAAGATCGTTGGTCCCAATCCTGCCAGCTCCTCACCACTGCTGGCTCCTCTCTCCCATGCTGCCAGCAGGGAAGCAGCTCTACCTCCTGCCAGCCCAAAAGATCCTCAGGGTGCTGACCTTGGGTGCCAGAGCACTGCTCAACACCCTGCTGACACAGAGTCTTTCCCGGAGGAGAGCCCAGCAGCCGCAGGAAGGAGTAGCCCAGACCATGCTCCAGTTTGGGGTTGTCCAAGCACACTCCACACCATGGCTAGAGCCAGAGCTTGGCTTCAAAGGGATTTGGTTCCCTCCCTTTTCTACCCTGCCTCATCTCTGAGCCTGAAAGAAGCAGGCACCCAGCCAGCTCTTGTTCAGTAAGCAGCTTCCTTGGGAACCTTCCCTGTTGTGACAGCTCAAACATTCCAGGGACTGCCAGAACCAAACCACTCAAGGAGGAGGATCCCCTCCCCCTTCTGACATTGACAACGGCGGCAGCAGCAGCAGCAGCAGGCAACACCGCGTGCAGGAGGCGACTGGAAATGTCACCGAGGCACAAGGCTGATGGAGAACACCCCAAGGCATCCTCCCCTCCAACCCTGGAGGTGATGCTGGGCTTGGGTCGCTGTGTGGTTTTGTTGTGCCTCTCCTCTGGTCTGTTGCCTGCTGCAGTCTGACAGCTCCTAATCACTCAGCATGAACCAGAAACGTCACTGGCCTCTCTCTGGATGATGGTGCTGGCTCACGAGCACAAGAACACACTGCAAGCTTCAGCCACCTACCCCAAAAAGCAATGCTCCTAAGCCACCTCACCCCTCAGCCTTAACCTTCCAGCTCTTTTCTGCTTCCCTGTCACTTGGGAGCTGCGTTTCCTTCTCTCTCCCTCTCCAGCCGACACAGCCAAGCCACAGGGCAACTTGGCTGCTTCCTGGAAAAGCCACCAGTCTCTCAGGGACAGAGGGCACCAGGTGGAAGTGCTCCAAGAGCCAAGTGCAGCTCAGGATGCTTTCTCAGCCCTGCAATCCACACAAAGGTTCACCTTGTCTCCTTGCCAGGCCTGGAAAGGTCCCCACGGGCCCCAGCTCCCGCAGCAGCAAGGCCTGAACAAGGAGTGGAACAGGCAGAGGATTGAATTCCTCCCTGCAAGAGCAGCAGGGAGTCTCCTCCTGCTCCCATTTTGCTGAGAGACAGAAGCCATCTTGAGCCCTTTGCAGCCTTGCTCTTGGCACTGTGACCAGTGACATCAGAGAGAAGTGAACTCACCAGCAGGGCTCAGATCATTCCTCTCCCCAGATTCAACAGCACATTGCTCCTCTCCCTCCTCCATCCAATTCCCTTGCCCAAATGACAACTAAACCTCATTTCCTGGGTCCTTCTAGCCATTTCCACCCACCATTCAACCACTTGCCTTCCCTTTCCACCCTTCCTCTTTGTCCAACCACCCAGTCCAAGCTCTGACCTAATTAGCTGATTGCCAATTGCAGCTCTGGATGCAGACTGCTTTTGTTTGAGCAGGACTGTCCTCTCCAGCAACCCCTGCTCTCAGACAGGATCAGAGTGAAGAGGTCTCCAAAGGCCTTCAGCCCAATGGGAATTTGGAAGAGGAATTCAACTGGATTCTGAAAATAGCAGACTGGTTTTTCCAGCTCTTACTTAAGGCCTGGCACTCTGCAGCTTAGAGGGCAGGGAAGGATTTGGGAGGGTTTGCAGCAGGAGCCCAGAGGAGAAAGGGAGTTTGTGATATCCTTTAGGAAGAGCTCATCTCTGGCTCCAAAGGTTGATGCCCCCCAGGCTGTGCTGGGTGTGAGACACCTTAAGGCAGTAAGGGTGTTGTTTCTGACAGCAGAAACATCTCAGATCAGTCAGTAACATGGTGACTCAGGCAGGTGACCCTGGGGCTGCCCCACAGCCCAAGCCACCAGTGCCCTGGTGTTTCACAGGGCAAGAGGCTATTGAAGAAGAGCTAAAAGACAAGAACTGGCTCATTCTCCCTACTCAGCTTTTTGCCTCCTCCTCTAACTCTTGGCTTCAGCAGGGACTCAGTGAGGAGTTGATCACTTTTATTCCTCCCCCTGACACAACACAACTCAGAGGAACCACCTCCATATTCCAGCACTGTTCACCTCTCTCCAACACATGAGCATCACTTCTGGCTTCCCCAGCAAGCCCCAGGCAGCCTTTCCCTTCTCAGCCTCAGCCCAACACTGCCAGCTGGGGCTCCAAACCGAGCTGGAGGTGAGCTCTGGCCCTCAACACAGCCCCAGCCCTTGCTCCACCAACAGATCTGATCTTCCACACCTGCAGGAACCACCAGCAGGAGGAACTCAGGCTCCCCAGCCCCTTGCCCAGGGCTTCTCTCTCCATGAAGCAGCAGTGTTGAACAGACAACACCCAGCCCCACCAGGCCACCCTTCACCCACCCCTGTCCACCTCCACTGAGGAGAAAGGTAAAGCAGAGCCAGAAACAATTCCCCAAACAAAATGACACCAAGAAAGAACTAGAACAAAGACTTTTGTTTTTTTTAATTGCTTAACCCTTTCTCTTCCAGGAACCAGAGAAACAAATGTTCTGCTCCTAAGGAGGGCAGTAAGGCTTCTGTGTTACCTCTACCACTGCAGGGGCAAAGTTGATGAGATGATCACCTTTAGTACTTCCAAAAGCAAGAAGCAATGGTCACTGCAACACTAAGAGAGTCCTAGAGTCTCCAAACACAGAGCCCACTGCTGGAACAGAAAAAGGAAGGAAGCATCCCTGCAGATCCCAGGCTGGAAAGAGTTAACCAGAAGGAGCAGGAAGAAGCTCTCCCAAAGAGGGGGTTGAAGTAAACAGCAGAGGTCAATAAAGCAACATCTTCTCCCTCCTGCCCCAGCATGTCTTTCTCCTTCACCAATAAATACAAATTCCTCCTCAACAAAGCAGAAAGCAGGCAACCTGCCTGTGACAGGGGGGGAAAGGGGCTAAAGGCAGAAAGATTCTTCCCTCCCTTTCTCTCCCATTATTATTTATCTTTTTTTTCTTCTGTAACCAAAGCAGCCACTAAAACCAAAAAGCAATCCTCTGCAGTCAGGGAGTCATGCAGCTTTCCCACTGCAAGCAGCAGGTAAAAGAGCTGCACTGGCTCACAAGGGTAAAAAACAAGAAGAAATAGCTGCCACAGCAAAAGGTGAATGAGGATGGAGAGGGCTTTCTCTTCAGAGCTTTCCATCTCAGGTCTCTCAGTTTGAAAATCAAAGTCTGCAGAAATTGTCTACTGAAAGCTGGGAGGAAAAAAAAGTTTGAGTGGGAGGAGAAGAGAGGAGAGGAAACAAAAGAGGATGTGTCTAGTAGGAAAGCCTTGAGCAAAGAAGGAAAAGCCCAGATCATGTCAAAAAGCCACCCAAGTGAGAAGGATTTTCTGCTGTCTCTGGGTTTTGAAGAGCATTGGCCGTTGGGGGACATGTGGGGAGGGGGAGCTTGGACACAACCCAGCAGGTAAAGGGAGCAAGCAGTCAACAGCTACCACGCTGGCACTGCCTGAAACCAAGCCAAGGTGACCTCAGGCAAGGGACAACCGGTCCCAGCAGAGCTCTGCTGTGGCAGGAGACAGAGCACAGGGGCAGCCAGTCACTTCTGGGCACTGAGGGACATGCTCCCACAGACTGGGGTGGGCTGAGACTTGGTTTCATCCACATGTGAAAGAGGAGATGGAGACCTTTGTCTGAGGGCCACAGATCAGGTCCCAGTTAGCTCCACTGCAGTAGCAAGAGGGACACAGGGGAAATCAGTATCCTGGGAGAGGAGAGATGCCTGCTATCAGCCCCTGTGACCTCTCCTCCCCCCTGCACAAGGCTCACTCATCTCACAAAGACTGTTCTGGAAAGGAGAGGAAGCCAGTTGCCTCAGCCAGCCAGCACTGCAGAGTCTGTCTCATCAGTGCCTGGCAGGCAGAAGCAGGCAGAGGAGGAAAGGGAGGCCTCTCATCTTCCCACAGCAGGAACAGGAAGACCAGGGATTGCACCACATGGAAGAACAGCCCTAATGCAGCACACACACATGCACACACACTCCCAGACACACACATCCCACACCCCTGGGACCATGGCTAGCATGTTCAGACCTTCAGCAGGAAGAGCTACGAGACAGCACAGAGCAGTTAAGATCTCCAGGGGCTCTTTGGTCTTAGTTGATAGTCCTAGAAAAAACAACCTCTTCAGATTGGGTTGTAGCACAGCTGGGTAAGATCTATCTGGTATTTAGTGTTTGGCAACTGCAAGAGGGAAAAACAGGGCTGCATGTTAATGAGAGGAGAAGGAATGGAAGTAGAGAGCTGCATTTCCAGGTGCACTCCTGGCTTTGCAGCCAGAGTCAGCGTGTGGAGAGAGGGAAGAGGAAGGAGGGTTCCTGAGAGGATCAGTAATCCATCAGATGTTACACCACCAGTGAGGTGGAGAGGGCCCACCTTGGCCAAGCCAGAGCAGCTGACTGCACAGAAACACTGCTGTCTAAAAGCTCAGAGCTTTAGCTTGCAACCTACCCGTGGTGGCACCGTCCTCAGCTCCAGCACGGGCGACACCGAGAGGAGAAGGTGAATCAGCTCCACACATTTTGGGGCAACAGGTGAATCAGCTCCACCCACTTTGGGGCAACAGAGAGAGAAGCTCTGGCAGAGTGCTGTTACCAGCTCCTTTCCTCAGCAGCTTTAGCTACACGAGTCCTCAGCCTCTGCTCAAACCCTCTCCCATTGCTGTCACCTTTCTCCATGGGTTCCCAGACCACAGATGAAAGTATTGGAGCTGGGTGAGCACATCCTGCCCTGCTGAGCTGCACATACTCAGTGCCTTGACTGATTCATTGGCTAAGACAGATGCCCAGGGACCAGACAGGCAATAGCCAGTCCTCACTACAGCACAGCTACACCCGGTGACAACGCGTTAGAGATGGAAGCCAGAAGGAAGATGTTATGGGACACAACAGGTACTTCAGGGCCAACAACCCTAAACCAGGGGCCTCCAGACAGGCTGGTAGCACAAAAGCAGAGCTAAGCTTCCAAGACCAGGATCACTACAGCAAATTCATTCCATAACCCCTGCCCTAGGTTTGTGTTTTATTCAGGCATCTACCATCCCCTCTCCAAAGGCAACATCTCCCTGCACCAGACCATACAGCAGCTCTGGAAAACAAATCACCAGCTTACACTGCTTACAGACAACTCAAAGACCCCCTTTGGGACTAAATTCCACTAAAGGCAAACCCCAGACTGCACTGCTGTGCTGCTCACTAGCATGACAGGAGGAGAAGGAGGAGGAGGTGGTGCTGATGGTTTCAAGAGACGGCTGCTCCTGCCCCTGCCAGCTTGTCCTACTCTGTGCATAGTGCGAAACAGTGCAGTCATTCATCAGAGAAAGTTCAGGACCAAGGAAACTAGGTTCCCTTTTAGCCAAACAATTAAGAGGGAAGGAGAGGCAGTTCTGTTTTAGCTGGGCCGGCACTGGACTTGCCCCTCTGAGCTGTCTTCATCATCTGAGCCTCCAGCCCCACCACTGGTCAGTCCTGTGATCCGGTAGCCCATGTTCAGCAACATCACCTCCAGGGGGTCTGCGTTCATCCGTCTCTGGTTAGCTTGGGAAGCACCTTCCATGTCTACTACCACACGGCCATTCAGGGTTTCACTCTGCAAGACAAGGGAGAGGACTCAGCAAGGCAGCACCAGGACCAAAAAGGGGCTGTTAACTGCAACTGTCAAGAGATCCCAGTGGGACAGACTGGTGTGGGTTACACCTCAGGGCTCTTACCTCTGGCCTAGGGTTCCACAGTCGTACAACTGGGTCAATGCCACTGGTGGCCAGGAAGCAGTAACTGGGATGAGGCTGGAGACAGTTCACAATGGACTCGTCTCCCTGCAGCACTCTAACAAGGTTGGTGGTTTCTTTCTCCCAGATGAAGAAGGAGCCGTCATCTGAGCCACTGACTATGTACTGGGCATTGCTAGGGCAAGAGGAGCAGAGGCTGGAGGTAACAGCTCAGAGGCAAAGCCTCTAGCAGACATGAGACATGGAGGCTGCCACCCCCGACGCTTATGGATCCAGATACAGCTTTCTGTGTCGATTCCCTCCATCCCCAGCATTCCTGCTTTCAATCCCAAAAGCCCTTTTTCTGACATGCTAGCCCAACCAGGCCCTCTGTGGACCCACTGCTGAGCCAGCTCTTCATGCAGCCACACATGGAGGAGGCTTTGTCACCTTCTGTCAACCCTGCAAACCAGGCTCAGCACCACGAAGGGTCACACGGGCTACGCACGGGGCCTCATCCAACCGAAGGGAGCATTCTGCTGCTGCTCAGCCTCCTGTCCTGCACCCCTACCACGCTCTGCCAACATACCTGCCAAAGAAATTGGCCTCTTTGATGTCTGTAGTGGTGTTACAGTGGCCACAATAGCGGAACTTGTAGTCGTAGCTGCGCTCCCTCAGCACCATCTCATCCTCGGAGATGGAATCCTTGCGGCCGGTGGCTCGCAGCCGGATGGGGCCACCTCCTTTCTTCTCTTCAGCTGCAAAGACAACAGATTGCCCTCATCACTCTTTGGGGGAGGAACATGTTCTCAGTCAACAGCATTCTAGGAGATCCTAAAGAGCTTTAGAGAGGAGTTAAGGACAATTCCAGCTGGGAGAAGGGCTTAGAAGCACAAGCTTCCTTCTAGATTATCTCCTGGGTACATCAGACTCCTTTTATCACACTCTTGCTCAAGAGCAAAGCAGGACCAGGCTCAAGGAGAGAACAGGCTCAGGCCAGTTTTTGCACACAGTAACAATCAATCTCTCTCAGAAGCTGGGAGCTTTACTTCAGAGGGGCAGTTTAAGGAGACAATTCCTTGTGCAATCATTAGGTCTCAAGCATAACCTTGAAGCGGCCCAGGAAGAGCAGCACTCACCGTTGTCACTCTTGGAGAAGAGAGCTGCGTTGATGTCTCTGTCTAGTGCATCGCAGGCACTGCTGTGTGCTTGTTCTGGGAACTTGCCTTTAAAGTCATCCAGGCACTCCAGTGCCTCTGCCACGTACTTGAGTTCAAAGAGACAGCGGGCCAGGCGGAAATGGGCCTTCAGGTGGCAGGGATTCAAGGAGATGGCCTTCAAGCAGTCTCTTAAAGCATCATAATGGTCTCCATCCCTGAGGGAAAGGCAGGGGGGGATTAGCTAGCCCCACTACTGTTTTCCACTGCTCTTTCCCAGCCCTCATTTCGCTCCAAAGCTTGTTGTTTCCAGCTCTCTCTCTCTCTGCAAGCAGACACTCCACAGCCTCACATACTCACAGCATTTGCTGTTTCTCAGGGGCACCATCTGACCAAGCTCAGCTTCTTGCTTGCACCTCCACAGGTCGGCAGGCAGCCCAAGGAACGTGAGCAGGCAGGAAAGCCCTGCAAGCCTTGACCTGCCATTTTAAATCCGGCAGAGCAGAGCTCCCTGATAGAACACATTTCGGGAAGTCCTTTGAAGATGGAGGATGCACAAGCCCTCTGGCCAAGCAGACACAAGGCCTCTCCTGCCAGGCAAGCAGAGCCTCCTCAGAGCACTGCAGCTCACGCGTGCCCCTTGGTGGACGCACAGCGTGGCAGCATCTTTCCCTGCCCACGGCCACTTGTAGCCCTCAAGGAGCTGCAGAGCCACCACGCTTCAGAGCCTGGATGGACAAAGCTCTTTTCTCACCTCGATAGGAATAAAAGGGAAGTTTTGGAATGAAGTGTTACAGCAGATTGGGACCATGGTGGATAATTGTGTCCTTGCTCAGGAGGAAAGGCTGAGAGCCCTGGGGCTGCTTAGCCTGGAGAAGAGCAGCCCCACAGGGGAGCTGCTTAATGCTGAACAACAGCTCAAGGCTGGGGGCAAGAGGCTGGGGCCAGACTCTGCTGAGTGGTGCCCAGGGACAGGCCAAGGGGCACTGGGCACTAGCTGGAATCCAGAAGGTTCCATCTGAACAGGAGGAGAAACCTGTTTGGTGTGAGGGTGCAGAGCCCTGGCCCAGGCTGCCCAGAGAGGCTGTGGGTGGAGTCTCCTTGTTTGGAGAGATTGCCAAGGCAGCTGGAGGTGACCCTGGGCAAGCTGCTGTGGGTGACCCTGCTGGAGCAGGGGGTTGGACTGGCTGATCCCCAGAGGTCCCTTCCAACCCCCACCATGCTGGGATTTTGTGATATCTCAGTACCATTTAAATTCTAATCATTGCAAGCCACAGAAACCCACTGTGCATATTTTCACATCCTCCTGCCACCAAAAACTGTCAGAAAGCAGTTGCTGACACACAGAAAGGTTCAGATCTGCCAACATCCTTGGGAAAAACAATTCCTATAAGAAACATGTCATTTGTGAGATCAACACTCAGCTTCTGTCTCCCATTCCTTAATCTCAACCTATTGTTCTTCTCCCTCTGAACACTGAGGTCTTTTTGAGGCAGCTCCCAAATCTCTGCTATTCCAAAACAGCCAGTAGGCCAGTTACCAACTGCTGGCTGCTCTTTATCTTGGCAAGAAGATAGGAGAATTCATCCTGGGGATTTCAGCAGGGAGAGGAGAAGGATATTCTCCCAAAGCAAATGGAGATGAAGGAGCACAGCTCCTTTCAATACATTAATGGCAAGTGATGCTACTCAGCCTTCCTCTGCTCAAGGGGACAGCCACCAAAATAACTCAGCTGTATCCTGCAGATGCAGCTCTGGCCACTGGTCACAGAAGACATTACCTACTGCAGAGGCTAACAGTCAAGACAGAACCTCCCCCAGACTCTAAGGCACCAGTTGCCACCTCCCCAAATCCCTCAGAGAGGTTTCTCTCCAGTCAAGGGGGAATGTGACTTAGCTGAGGTAACATGGGAGCCACCAGGTCAGGTCTGGCTATCTGCAGTCCTAGTCACTGAATAAAGCAGCACCCAGAGCAACTCCAGGCAGCCCTGCAACAATCTCACAGGATAAGCTAGGAAGGCAGAAAGCAGAGCTAGCATTACCTCATCTGCTGACAGCAGGTTCAGAGCCATACCCTTAATGCAGATCAGAACCACTCAAGGAAACACGAACACCCTTGGAGACACCCAAAATGCTGCTGCTCAGAAGTGGATTTTGGGTTTCTTTTTGAACAAGGAAGGAACAGAACATCACACAGCATGCCAGGAGCTAAAGTGATGAGCTCCTACCAGCTGTGCTTGCCTGTGCAGTAGCTATGGCTGTAACTTCTGCTGCGCCACCCCCTTGCCCTGTGCCAGAGGCAACTCATTTACAGCTGGATCCAAGAACCCCAACTCTGTTCCACACACAGAGGGCAGCCAAGGGTTTGCAGAGAGGACAACCAGGTACCTGTGGCACTCAGGAGCCAGGCACCAGCAGGGCTTGGGGCACTAAGCTCTCTGCTTCCTTACCACTTGCGTTTCATGTAGGCAGCAGCTCTGTTTCCATACAGCATGGCATTGTTGGGGGCTTTCTGCACTGCTTTGCTGTAGAGCTGGATGGCTTGAGTCCAGAGCTGGCAAGCAAAGGCCTCGTTGGCTTGCTGCTTGAGTCTCTCCAAATAGGGAGGTAGCTCCACTTGGGGACTGCAGGGGAAGGAAAAAGGAGCACAGGTTAAGTCTCACCCCGTTAAGCCCAGTTCTATGGCTGCAGTGTTCTGTTCTAGCTCAGCAAGCCCCAGCAAGCATTAAGCTGGCACCAGCACCTTCAGGAAAAGAGATTCTGAACATGAAAACCTTAGGAAGAAGGTTTCCTTTTGACCATCACTGATTGTTTCCATCTTTTCTTTCTCTACAGCTCAAAATTCAACTGTGGCCATTCTAAACATCTAATCCCTCAGAGGTTACCAACACATCTTGGCTTGGAGTACAGAAACAACATTTCCAACCCTCTTTTAGCCATGTAGAACAGTGTAAACCCAGAAGGAAACCAAGCACCCGAGCTTAGAGGGCTCAGCAACCCAAAATTCTGGCCACATCCCTGCTGCCGTGGTGGAGGAGCCATCTAGAGGAAACAAGCTGAAAACGTTCCACCAAGTGGCTTTGGTGGAGCCTAGACTACCCATATATGGTAGCAAGCAACTGTGTCTTGACTTTCAAGCATGTCTCATCAGCTAGAGGGAAAACAGGCAGCAAGATGGGCTTCGAGTCTGCTTCTGCTTTGCCCCAACTGCACTTTGCTCTTACAGAAAGCAAGCAGCAGGAGCAATAGAAGACAGCTCTCCACCCAGCTCCAGCAGGAGTAATGACTCCAGTGTCATTGTCAAAAAGCAATTTTGGCTGCTTCAGTTCAGTTTGCAGGAAATAAAACCTCAAAAACCAATCAAACACAAAAGCAGCAAAGGGAAATAAGGCTCCTTCAAGTTCCCAGGTCAAGACAGATAAGAAACTACTGGAGAGAGTCCAGCAGAGCCCAGGAAGATGCTGAGGGCAGTGGAGCAGCTCTGGCAGAAGGAAAGGCTGAGAGCCCTGGGGCTGCTTAGCCTGGACAAGAGCAGCCCCACAGGGGAGCTGCTCAATGCTGAACAACAGCTCAAGGCTGGGGTCAAGAGGCTGGGGCCAGACTCTGCTGAGTGGTGCCCAGGGACAGGCCAAGGGGCACTGGGCACCAACTGGAACCCAGGAGGTTCCAGCTGAGCAGCCTGCTGTGGGTGACCCTGCTTTAGCAGGGTGTTGGACTAGATGTTCCCCAGTGCTCCCTCCCAACCCCTACCATGCTGGGATTCTGGGACCTGACAGCTTCATCCACCTCCCATGAACCAGATCCTCCAGGTCAGTAAGTTAACAACCACTCAAGAAAAGCAAGAACATCCTGCTTCCAGGCATGAAAAGCAACTTCTTAAAGAGTTTTGTCTACAGCAACTCATTATAAAAGGGGCAAAGGTTTCCTGGCCACCACTCCTGGCAGGATGCTCTTGCCTGAGCTGACTCTTGGGTGTAGCCCACGCACCAGAAGCAAACACAGCTCTTAGGACAGAGGCCACTTGACCATCAAGTCAACACAGCCAAGGGGATTGGCACTTCACACCTGACCCTGGCAAAAGGAAGAGGACAAGAAGAAAGCTGGAGGGCTCTCAGGCAGGGGGAGCTGTCTCCTCACCTCACATGAGCTCTCCCCTCAGGCAGGCGGAAGCCGTTGCTGTGCAGGTGGATGCCGTTGGAGACGCCGTTGGTAGAGGTTTTGCCATTCTGCACTTCTGAAGGTCAGGACAAAAAGAGACAACCCTGCTAAGTATCCATGTAGAGTACCCAAACCAACAGCTAAAGCTTCAGGGGTTTATTTCACAGCAGAGCCAAGAGCACAGCCCCATTCAGAGCAGAAGCAGAAGTGCCAGGAGTCCAGGTGCCCGACCTCCCCCAGCCACCTGGGTTTCATTTGGTTTCTTCCAGTTACTAGGCAATCTCTGCAGTATCCTCTGAAATACAACTCTAGAACAGAGAACTAGGTGCAGACACACAAAGAGAGGGCAAACTGAGCCCAGGCAATCACTGGAGCAGGTGCCTCATCACCAGAAACCTGACATTCAAAACTGCACCAGTGTTGAGTAACTTTGTGGTTTAGATTCACTCAGATAAAGAACCAGAGAGCTAAATTGTTGAACATTTACTACAACAAGGAAGATGAGCAGAACCACTGCAGGAATCCAGTGAAGCAATCCCAGATCACAGAACCACAGAATCATTTTGGTTGGAAGAGATCTTTCAGATCATTGAGCCCAACCATTAACCCAGCACTCCCAGGTCACCACTAAACCATGGCCCTCAGCACCACAATGCTCTCTTCCTTTTGTTCTTTTCTTACCTGACTGCTCCAGGAGCTGTTACAAGCTAAAGCAATCCTCTGAAGGTCATGCCACCACACCATCTGCCATTTCTATAGAAAATCCTCAGCTTGTTTTTGCAGCAGCTGCATTTATGTTGCAGGTGGCAGTGCTCCTGTGGCCATTTCACAGGTTGGGAAAGGAAAGACACTGTCCAGCCACCCTGCTGAGCTGCTCAGAGATTTCAGCATGCAGAGAGGTGTGTGCACACAAAGCTCAGCCTTTGTACCACTGCTGCCTTTTCACAGCCTTTGCCTGAACTTTCTGTGCCCCAGGGTGGAGTGTTTGCTGCCACTGCAGCCCTGTGAGCCTGTTCAAAGGCTGTCCTGCCTTTCACACTGTGACCTCCCAGCTCACAGCACAGCTCACCCACCTGCACCCAAGGGAGAAGAGAAAAGCAAGCAGGGCATCTATGTGCTACCAGGATGTGAGGGTTAGCTTAAGGCCTAAGGCACTCTAAGTACACAGACCAAACCCTGCCAGAGCCCTCTGAGAACAGGGAAGGAGCTGAACAGGGAACACTCCCTTGATAAGAGCCAGCCTCTGCCCGAGGAGCAAGGCTGCAGCCACTCACTGGGTGCTGCCTGCAAGATCTGTGTAGCAACAGGCCCTGGAAGGAACAGGGCCAGGAACACAAAGGTGTTTGGATACACTTGCTTGTTAAATAAATGACTTTTTGATTCAACTATCTCAGCAGCAGGAAGGAGATTAGTGCCAGGCCAGATTCTCAGACTAGGGAAGAGATTGTTCTGCCTTCTTCCTTATGGGTGCATTATATATTATATATATTATATATATATTATATATATATATGTATTATCTATTATCTGTGCATTGTATATTGAAACAGGCATTCTACAATTTACTAATAACTTGTAAAAATAAAACAATGACCATTTCCATGCCTGCCCACAAAGTCTTCCCCTTAGTTGGAGGCCCTCAACCACTCTCTCCAGTCCACTTTCTCCTCTGTGCTGAGCTTTAAGTGTTCTCCTCAGCTCACAGAGGCACACACCTCTCAACAGCTCACTTCTCCCTCCAGACACACATTCTGTCACTCTGCAGCAAGGTTTTAGATCTCAGGGTACAAACTGCATTGCAGAAAGAGCCCAGCAACAGCCATGCCCTACTTCATTTTCCTATCCCCTTCCCAAGCTGGGCTGTACCCAGCAAAGGAGCTGTGTGGCACATGATTTTACCCTGCCTTCTCTGCTCACTTCCTGACAGCATCATACTTACCCCCTGAAGTATGGCACTTCTTTGGGAGGAGGAAGGTGTAGGGTCGCTGTTTGTATGTTAGGTCAAAGAGATAGACCTAGGAATGGAGAGAGAGAGTGAGACAAAAGGCAGTGAAACACTGAGGACAGCAAGGCTAGATGGGGATGTGGTTCCACCTTTGGGTTCTACTGTTTCCAGGTTTCTCACTGGGAATCCTCTTGATAGCTGGGGACCCACACACAGGCTGACAGCAGAACCAGTGGTGAGTTTCATTCCAGCACTGGCCTCAGAACTGCTGAGAGGTCAAGTAGCAGCTCTCTGGCTTACTCAAGAGGTAGGAAATCCTCTCCACACATACAGAATTTCTTAGATGATCTGACCACAAACCAATCTGCTCAGAAAGCTTCAGCTCCACTAAGATCTCCTACCAATTTCATTACTGCAGTGACCAAAGAATGATTTGGCTTGGAAGAAATGTTAAAGAGATCATCTAGCTCCAACCCCCCTGCCACAGGCAGAGATGCCACCCACTAGCCCAGGTTGCCCAGGGTCCATCCAACCTGGCTTTAAACACTTCCAGGGATGAGGCATCCACAACTTCTCTGGGTAAGCTGTTCCACTGCCTCCAAACCTCTGAGGAAAGTCTAATATCTAATCTAAATCTCCCTTCTTGCAGTTTAAAGTGTTCCCCCTTCTCCTATCACTAGCTGCCAGTGTAAAAAGCCTCTCTCCCTCTTTTTTATAAGCTCCCTTGAAGTACTGAAGGGCCACAATAAGGTCTCCCTGGAGCCTCCTCTGCTCCAAGCTGAACAACCCCAACTCTCATCAGCCTGTCTCAGTCTGATCATGAAGAAATCAAACATTTATTGACAGAAAAGTGGTGGCAGCACATTAAACCAAGGCAAAAGTCTCCCTGAGATGAAACCCAGATTTCCTGAGAAACTTCAAAAGCAGCCCTGCAAAGCTCTCATTTCCAACTGTACTGGTAGAGGAACTGACAGCCCAGACAGACCTACAATTCACCTAACTCAGCACCTTCTCTTCAAGGGAAGTGAGTGCACAGGGTGAGAAAGATCTGCAGAGGACAACCACAGAGCAACCTGCCCAACAAGCAAAGGTCCTGCTTAATCCATGCTGATTAATGCTGTCAGGAGGATTTTCTCATTTCACTGATAGGCTTTACAGAAGATCCATGAATATCACCCAGCACTTAAAATTAAAGCAATCAATATGCCAGGTGAAGGCCTCTGCTTCTCTTAGTTCCTTGTTCACTAGATTCTATTACAGAAGCAGTTTGATGTTTCAGGAATGAGTTATGAAATCTTTTCTAGGTCAGCAAAGGTCAGTGCCACAACTGGGTTATTTTTTGTCCTTCTCTTCCAAAGAGTGAAATGTGAATTGGAAAACCAGAAGAGAATGCATTTCAAGTGTGATCAGTGGTAGCACAACAAATAAATCTCATTTAGCCTGAATACATCAGAAAGCAGTTTAAAAATCAATCCTATTACCCCCACAGGAGTTGCTCTACCCTTCTGCCAGAAGGCACCACCACCTATGGTGACCCAACACACACAGGAAGCTTTCTGCCAACCTTCAGCTGCCTTCTTACCTGCTCCCCTCCCATGTTGACCAAGAGCTCAGTGCCATCAGGACTGAAGGTGACATAGGTAGCCACCAGAACTCTCAGCCTGTTGTTGTAGTCTGGAAGCTTCACAGGAAGGTGCCCTGTGGAGAGAAGAGGTCCCCACATGTTAGTAACCATTGTCTTTGTCCTGCCCTTGCTGCTCCCTTTTGCAGGAGGCTGTTAGGAGAGAGATGTCATGAAGCACATGCACCTAAGTGGTTTCCCATTGCCTGCTGCTGTGGATTGAATCCTTCCATCAGGCTCCAAACACACAGCTGTTCACCAGTTCTAGGTGTCAGCCCTGCAAGGCCATCTCCATGCCAAGATTATAACCAGCTTGCTAGCAGTGAGGTCTGCAGAAGCCAGCAGACTCCAGTTTGAGGGATTCACTGTGGATTGGCTTCTGTGATCTGTGCCTATCTGCAAACAGATACATCCATCTTCAGCCCTCTAATCAGGTTTCCTTAATGAAGCCCTTAGCAAGGCTCCTAAATATTCAGCTCACACACAGGTTCTTCTGCTTTAGACAGCAGATGTGTTGCATGACCAGTTCAGGGGAACTAAGAAATCCTCTAGTGGGACTCATCAGAAGCCAGACTGTCAACTCTGCTCTGCTGAACATGCTGCTCTAAGATACTTCAGAAAAGAAACAACCCAAACATTTGGGGGAAAAAAGAGAGTAAATAATGAGCACCCTAGGAAAATGTCATCTAGACTGCCCAGATACTGCATCACTGATTCTTCATCTGCAGGGTGAGGACAAGCCACTTCTGTGCCAAAAAGATTCTGAACAGCAGCCTTGCTGGGATCAGTTCCAGGACAAAGCCTATAGCACCCAGGTTATCCAATCCTTGGCTTTCCAAGAAAGTGACAAAAAGACATTTACACCAGACAAGAAGCAGCAAGGCCAGCTCAGCACCACACACCACTGCCAAATCAGGGAAAGGCTTATCAGTATCTAAAGGCTGGGGGCAAGAGGCTGGAGCCAGACTCTGCTCAGTGGTGCCCAGGGACACTGGGCACAAACTGGAACCCAGGAGGTTCCACCTGAACAGGAGAAGAAACTTGTTTGGTGTGAGGGTGCCAGAGCCCTGGCCCAGGCTTTGCAGAGAGGCTGTGGAGTCTCCTTGTGTGGAGAGATTGCCAAGGCAGCTGGAGGTGACCCTGGGCAAGCTGCTGTGGGTGCCCCTGCTGGAGCAGGGGGGTTGGACTGGCTGATCCCCAGAGGTCCCCTCCAACCCCTACCATGCTGGGATTTGGGGACTCTGTGAAAGCAGGCAGGCAATATAAGCAAGAATCCACAGCATGGAACATCCCTGTAGCAGAGAAGAACTCTTCCAAGCAGTGCTTCCTTGTGTGATGACTAAAACTCCACTTCTTCAGGCATTAACTTCCAGTCCCATCAGCCCCCCCAAGCACAGGCCCCAGTACCTGCCACGTAGTACTGGGCTGCCCCATCTGGGAGGGGCTTCTGTCGGTCACAGAACGTGTGGACTCCAGCTGAAGGGCTCTGCTTCATGCTTTTCCTAGCCAGAAAGAAGAACAGTCTTATAATCCCAGCATTCAACTGCTGGAAAGCCTGATCTATGCTGACACTTCTTGTTCACACATAAGGGCAAGGCCTCGTGCCTGCACAGCTGTGGCAGTCACAAGTCTGCCTCACAGCACCCCAGTGTACTCACACAGACAGGAAAGATGATGTGATGGGAGACTGAGGGAAACCTCACAGTGAGGCTGGCATTCAGAGAATCACTGAATGGGTTGGGTTGGAAGGGACCTTAAAGGTCATCTAGTCCAACCTCCCTGCAGTCAGCAGGGACATCTCCAACTAGAGCAGGTTGCTCACAGCCCCAAACAACCTGACGTGGGATGGTTCCAGGGATGGGACATCTCCCACCTCTCTGGGCTGCCTGGGACAGGCTCTCACCACCCTCAGTGGGAAACATTTCCTCCTTATTTCTAGTCTAAATCACCCTCTTTCAGTTTGAAAGCATCAGGCCTTGTCCTGCCCTTCCAACCCCAGAAGCCTGAGGAGATTTCTGCCCCAGAGGGCAGCTGCCCCTACCTGTGGTTGTGGATCATGCGGATGTCGTAGAGCCGCACAAAGGGGCCACTGGCTCCCACTGCTAGGTAGTTGTTGTCCTGAGGGTTGACTGTCAGGCACTTGGCCTCCACCAGCTGCCCACAGTACTCTGTCAGGTCTATCAGGACCTCTGAACGTTTGCTGTTCTCTCGTAGATCATACTGCCTGCAGAGGGAGGAGAGAGTGAGTGCAGGGCAGGAGCAGCAGTGAGAGAGGTGAGCTTGCCATGGGGACCACACCAAGGGCCACTCAAAGCAGCACATTTATACTGCTCAGCAGTGACCTGTGCTTCACTCTCTGCCTTGGAGATGAAGAGATGACACTAGTGACATTAACCATCATCTGTGCCACAGGTTACTGGAAGCATCTCAGTTCAAGGCCTTGGTATCAGGATAACCATTAAACTAGCTCTGTAATGTGCACAGATTTAGTCAGGTTCCAGATGAAACCCAAGCCACAGAATCACAGAATTATTCAGGTTGGAAGAGAGCTCCAAGATCATCAAGCCCAACCACCAACCTAGCACCACCATGCCACTAAACCATGTCCCCAGGTACCACATCTAGGTGCTCTTTAAACCCCTCCAGGGATGGTGACTCCATCACTACCCTGGTCATCCTGGGCCAGTGCCTAACAACTCCTTCAGGAAAGAAATTTTTCCTGATATCCAGTCTAAACCTCCTCTGGTGCAACTTGAGGCCATTTCCTCTTGTCCTCTCACAGGCAGCCTGGGAGAAGAGACCAACCCCCCCCCATCTCACTACAACCTCCCTNCCCAACCACCAACCTAGCACCACCATGCCACTAAACCATGTCCCCAGGTACCACATCTAGGTGCTCTTTAAACCCCTCCAGGGATGGTGACTCCATCACTACCCTGGTCATCCTGGGCCAGTGCCTAACAACTCCTTCAGGAAAGAAATTTTTCCTGATATCCAGTCTAAACCTCCTCTGGTGCAACTTGAGGCCATTTCCTCTTGTCCTCTCACAGGCAGCCTGGGAGAAGAGACCAACCCCCCCCCATCTCACTACAACCTCCCTTCAGGTAGTCATGGCCTCACAACCTGTAGCTGACATGAAACAGGGACCAAACTCTTGTAGTAACACTGCTGATCTAAGAGTCTCAGTGACTCCAGAGGGAAGTGTCACTCAGGGTTGTATCTCCTTTCCATGTGACATGGCTGTTCCTTTCTTGGCCTCTCTTTTCAGAAGCTGGGGAGAGTATTTACCAGAGGAGTAGACATTTCAAGATGAATCCTTCCAGTTTCAGGCAAGGGAGAGATGAGCTTAAGCTCTTTGGTATAAAGACAAATCTCCCTCCAGATCTGTGGCTAGCACACACTGCACTGGATCCTAATCCAGTTCACTTGGGGGCAGAACAACTAGGGTCCTGTACCTGATCAGCCCATCTTCTGCTGCACTCCAGAAGGTGTTAGGCCACATGGGAGCTGTGGCAATCCTCTTAACTCTGTTGGTGTGATCTCCAAACATGTGGATGGTCTCCTTGACTGTCAAATCATGGACATGGACCTTGGAATCTGCAGCTCCTGTGATCAGGATCCGATCCCCAGAGTGTGGCAAGAACTGGGGGACACAGAGTGAGGTTCAGACCTGAGGAGTGCTGAAGCTGCTCCCCCAGACACTGCTGAGCTGCCCTGGCAGGTCCCAGGGCAGCTTGCTTGAGGAACACAGCCTGAGCCAGGTTATTACCTACATTACACACAACCAATGCACACTCCAGAGTCACCAGCTACAGCAGCACACAAACCAGCCTCTTCATCACACCCCCCAATCTGCTACAACCATTGCCTCTGAATTTACAGAGAGAAGGAGATAAGCTAAGAGCTGCATGAACCAGCAACTGCAGGCAGCAGATGTAATGCAAATTTCTTCCTGACATTAGAAATATTAAATCATTTGCAGGGGGAAAACTGCTTGCAGGAAAATGTTTCCCAGCAAGGCTCTCTCCTCTTGCTGCTTCAGATGCTGCTTTTGTTAGCTGTTGATTCCTTCTAACCATATACCTTGACAGAAAAGATGTTTGCAGTATGTCCTGTGTGCATAGAAAGGAGTTTCTTGTGGTGCAGAGGATCCCAAACAATAGTATGCTGGTCATCAGAGCCAGAGGCCAACAAGCTAGAAGAAACAGAAGAGAGAAGTATGCATCATGGATTCTTCTGCTCTAAGCTGTGACCAATTTCTGACAGTGGTTTGACCACAGCCAGCCATGAAGTTAATTCAGCTCTTAGAGCTCACTTCCTCTCTTCCCTCAGCACTGTGTTCTCCTCGCTCCCCATGTGCCAAGCCACTCAGGCAGCTCAGAGAGCTAAACCAGCCAAGCAGCAGCTCCATCTGAGTGCTTCTCACTGCTGTAGCTCATGGAACCAGCTCACCACAGAGCCAGAGAGAGCAGGGAAAGCAACAGGAGCTTTTGGCCACCACCAAAATGCAGGGTTCTCCTATTTTCCCTATCAGCCTGGCTGCACTCACTGCTCCCCATCATCCCCAACCCCTACCCAAGGCATTCCTGGATGTCAGATGTCCCCAAGGTGTCCCAAGCCAGGGTTCAGTCAGTGATTCCCAGGCTGCTGTTTAAGCACAGGGTGGTCCTGCAAGGTGGTGTTTGCCTCATACAGCATTTGAAGCAAAAGAGTTTGATGTTTGCAACTATGAGCTGGTTTAAACTTCCTTCCCTGTAGCCAGATCTCTTTCAAGTACATGAAATGTGCACTGGTAAATCATCCTGAAGAGTATCAGACAGCTGACTTGGGATCTTGGAAGAGACATGTCAAGAAATATCTGCTCTTCCTTCCATCCAGGCACTTCTCATGCAGAAACTCTTTATTCCACTTGGTTAATGGAAATATCATGCTTAGCTTCCCCCTCAAACTGCAAAGGGGCAAAATGCTCTCCCTCTCTTCCTCCCTCAGCTATCTGTCCCCCAGCAGTAGCTAGGAACAGCCTGCTGAAGGGGGTGGGGAAATGCCACTACCAGCTGGGCAAATCCTGAAGATCCATTCTAATCCATAATACCACTTAAGAGAAGAGAAGCAGCCTTCAATCTCCACTCCTTAGCCTGTTTCCCTTCTGAACTCACTGAAGGGGCATTTCTAAGAATACCCAGATATATTTAACAAAATAAAGCTGCTTTTGAAGCATCAGCTCTTCTACAGCCCAAAACTTTGAGCCTGAGCTCCACCTGCCTAGGAATGGGCAGGAGCTGCTTGTGCTAAGGTGACCTACAGCCTACTCTTGGGAGAACCTAGGGTTATCAGCTTGTTGATCCCCCAAATCAAGCCACACACTTACTCTCCTTTTTCATTCCATTCTAGACAGTTGACACACCCAGAGTGACCCTGAGGGGGGAACAAAGAAAAAAGGAAGAGAGGATTACACAAACTCTAGACTTATCAAACACAACTGTTCTAAGACAAGGACACAGCGAGTTCCCCACACATAACAACTTGTTCCAACACAAGCAGGACTTTTTTTATTCCTACTCTGTAAAAAAACCCACCCACATGACAGATAAGCACCTCCAGAAAAGGCAGCCATGCTCTAGCAGCTGGGGTAGGAAAAGCAAAAGGAAACAAACAAAAACATCATGTGGAATAAAGCAGCAGTTTAGTCTCAGAGGCTACAGCTGAAATCCTGCTGTAGGCATGGAAAGGTGACTTTGCTTCACAAGCCCTTGGCTAGGCTGACAAATTACAGGGCCAGGTTCTCCAGGAACCCAGGGAAAATGCACTTCTGACAACCCTTTTAGAAGCACCTTGCTGCTGGGTGACTGCATCATCTGTCTTCATCCAAACTAACTAACAACAGTACCAGGAGAGACGAGGGGAGCACTCACAGAGTCACAGAACCCCAGCATGGTGGGGGTTGGAAGGGACCTCTGGGGGTCACCCAGCCCAACCCCCTGCTCCAGCAGGGTCACCCACAGCAGCTTGCCCAGGGTCACCTCCAGCTGCCTTGGCAATCTCTCCACACAAGGAGACTCCACAGCCTCTCTGCAAAGCCTGGGCCAGGGCTCTGCACCCTCACACCAAACAAGTTTCTCCTCCTGCTCAGGTGGAACCTCCTGGCTTCCAGCTGGTGTCCAGTGCCCCTTGGGCTGTCCCTGGGCACCACTGAGCAGAGACTGGCCCCAGCCTTTTTCCCCCTGACCTTTAGATATTGCTAAGCATTGATAAGATATGGGAGATGTGACTGAAGAGGAGGGCAGAAGAATCCTTTCCTCTCCCAAACCAAGATAATCTGAAGATCTGTTGAAGCTGTGTCAGACTGCAACACAACCACTCATTCTTCAGGCAACACTCAGGATGAGAGCTGACTATCCTGAGCAGTTGACAGATGCCTTCTCCTGGCTCCACTGTTGGGATTAGCTGCCACACACCTGCCAGAGGCTCTCTGGAGGTGCATTAGGTAACACAGAAAGCTCCCACAACACCTCCCTGAGCTATCCCTGCCTCTTCCACACTTTAGGAGACGAAGCAATCAGTATCTAGCCCATACAAGAGAGAACTCCACACACTCCTGCAGGGTCCTTTCTGCAGCAAGAGGGACAAGCAGCAGCTGAGTTTGCTCTCCAAGCACTGCTCCCTTACCTGCAGCTCTGCCTCCAGGCCCAGGCGGCGGATGAAGGGGTCGGTGACGTGGTAGTGGCGCTCGAAGCCCAGCGCTCCTCGCTCCTGCACGACACAAACACACTGCTACAGCACACAAAACACTGCTGCCTCCTCTAAAAGGAGAGTCAAGAGCTTGGACAAATCAAGCAGGGCCCTTGAGGTGTCCACAGGCCTGTAGTAAGCAGGGAGATATGATCTGTATTCTCTCCAGGGAGGCAGTTTGTGATTCTCGCCCCTGCCTTGGTTTAGAATGAGGTTGAGTTAACTGCCAGGCTCCAGCTGGGTGGCAAGGAGCAGGTGTGAGAGGCCAACACCAAGACAGAGGAAGTTGTCTACCTTGGGCCAGAAACAGAAGGCACAGAAGAGCTTGGGAATGTTTGTCATTCTCCCTTGGCAAGGATTTTGGAAGCAATTCACTGCTGAGGACTGCAGGACTAGACCACCGCTGCTCAGGAGAAGTCTGCCAGTCCACTGGGTCTGTCCTGAAGCAGCACCACCAGCAGCAGCAGCAGGGGCCAAAGCCCTGGGGAAGGGAGCTGGGCAGGATCCTTTGGAGATGGCTTATTCCATCAGGACTGGAGCAGGAGCACGTAGCTGCACAGCAGAGCACAGCCTGTTCCACAGGGAAGGCAGCAGCTGCCACAGGACTGCGTCAGTACAAATGAAGGTGAGGAAAAGCAGGCCAGTTGTTTCCCCTGTGAGCTCACAGGCTCCACAGATGCATCAGCAGATGGCTTCCATGAAAGAAGGCCAACTGCAGAGGCAGGCATGAAGAACAGACAATGCAAGTCATCTCATGTCCAAGGATATTCCTTCCTAGGACCTGATCTAGCCTTGGGCCCATCCCATGCCATGTTACAGCCAGGTGGAAACCCCTGTCATCTCCATGGTCATCATTTCTAGAGGAGGACACTGATGGCAAAACTGACCCAGATGGCACCAGGAACACCTCAGCAGACACAGAAAGCTAGCACACCACAACCCAGCTCTGCAAAGCCACGTTCTGTGATGAACTCCACACAACAAAAGCCATTTGCAGACAGAAGGGAGACAGAAACAAGGGGACTGGAGGAAAACCAAACCAAACCATGCTTTATGGAGCAAATTCAACCCCCTTGCCATATGTTTATGGACAGCATTCCCAAAGCCCTGCCAGGCCCAGTGCAGGGGGCTGCAGTTTTCACTGCCTGGCTACTGCAAGCTCAGTGACTCTGTGAGGTCTGTGCAGCCAGGATCTTGCTTTGCCTACAAGGAACTGTCAGACTTTGCAGCCTTCCCAAGGTCACCCAGGAAAGTCTACCAGAGCAGGCAGCATGGCAAAGTCCCAGGCTACCTCTCTAAGCACAGAACCATCCCTTCCCTCTCACAGCAGCAAAGCAAATCTTTGCAGATGGATTACAGCACAAGCTTCTCAGACAAAGTTTGGTATCAAACTGCAAAGTGAAGTGAGCATTCCAGCTCCCAGCTCCTCATTCTGACCACTACCAGAGCACTCTCCTGAATGCCAATTACCAGCAGAACTGCAAATGATGGAAAGCCTCTGAGTCCAAGCAATAATTGCCTATTGTGTCTGCTGGAGCTAGGTCCTTTCACCTCAAGAGAGATTTCTCAAACACAGCCATCAGATGACTGATCCAACCACCACAGAAGGTTTTCCCTCCACAAAGGAAGCAACACATCACTCTTAAAAGAAAAAGGAGACAGAGAGAGCCTGAGACAGAGATCATTAGCTTCACTCCAGTCAGCAAACACCTTTGATGGCAAGATCACAGGAAGAGAACACAAAAAGCAGCAGATAGAAAACGTGTGAGGGAAGCTAGCTCAGGCTCCTTTGTGGTGCCCAAACACAAGGAGCTGTGTTTCTCTCTTCAGTCTTCTGCTCAAAAGGAACAGAGCTGCTGGTGTCAAACTAGCACAGTGTGCTCCTGCTGGGGAGAACTGTATTCCTGTCAGGCCATACTTCATCCCAGCTCTTCATTAAGGACAGGCATTAGGTCCTGTGTGTGTGTTCTCCTAAGCTTCCCTCACAGCTTATCAATACATAAGAAGAGACCTTTTCAGAAGGAAAGGCAACAACAGGAGTGTTTCCCAATCCAGGGTGAATGTGGATTCTCTATCTGCACTCCACCCCACAGGAGCAGATGCTTGGCTAACACATACCTTGATCTGTCTGTGGATGATGTCTCTGGTGATGTTGGCTTTTGCCATCTTCTTGCAGTGGGGCAGATGAAAAGAAGCTACTGGAAGAGCTGCTGTGCATCCAAGCATGCCAACAGAGCCAAGATCTACCCCAAGGACATTCAATTACCTGCAGGACAGAACAGGGAGGGACAGAGACAGGCACAGAAACAGGTGAGCCCATTCATACACCATGTTAAGTACTTTGTTTCCAAACAATAGTGGTGGGTGAGAACTGAAAAGGGTCACTGAGGAAACTCAGGGATGGGAAGGAACAAGAGGAGACAGAAGATATCTGACTTCAGAGGCTGCTACCCCCAGTCTGCAGAGAAACTTACAATGAGCAGAACTCCTGGGCAACAGCAGCCTGGCAAAGCCACCTCTCCATGCCAGCAAAGACTCTGCCCACCCAAGGGAGCACCCTGGCTCACAGCTTGCCTCCCCCCACTCTGTTCCATTCATGTCCACAGTCACATTTCCTAAACTCTGTGACCAGCAAGACACTAGATTCTGAACAAACATTGATATCCCCAGGCATCTCTTCCCTCTCACTAACCACATCTGATCAGCTCAAAAGAAAAGAAAAACCACACTGAAGGACATGAGTGTTGATTAGAAATCACAACAATCAACTCTCAGGTGACACCTTGGCCAACAGGCTGAGGGAGGTTCTCCTCCCCCTCTGCTCTGCCCTAGACAGGCCACAGCTGAGTCCTGGGTCCACTTCTGGGCTCCCCAAGTCAAGACAGACAAGGAACTAGTGGAGAGAGTCCAGCAGAGCCCAGGAAGATGCTGAGGGCACTGGAGCATCTGTGGCAGGAGGAAAGGCTGAGAGCCATGGGGCTGCTTAGCCTGGAGAAGAGCAGCCCCACAGGGGAGCTGCTCAATGCTCAGCAACAGCTCAAGGCTGGGGGCAAGAGGCTGGGGCCAGACTCTGCTGAGTGGTGCCCAGGGACAGCCCAAGGGGCACTGGGCACCAACTGGAAGCCAGGAGGTTCCAGCTGAGCAGGAGGAGAAGGTGAGGGTGTTGGAGCCCTGGCCCAGGCTGCCCAGAGAGGCTGTGGAGTCTCCTTGTGTGGAGAGATTCCCAAGGCAGCTGGAGGTGACCCTGCTGGAGCAGGGGGTTGGACTGGGTGATCCCCAGACCCTTCCAACCCCCACCATGCTGGGATTCTGAGACACTATCATCTGAACACCCAACTACATTAGCAACAGAAAAGGAGTGACCATTTAAAGTTGTATTTCCAGGAGAAATGCAGAGATTTTCACACCCTTAATGGAGTTCCATATTTAATGCACTAACCTAAATAATTTAAACCCCATAAAATTAGCTCCACTTGCTAGGAAAGATTCCTATTGCCCAGTGACTGTCACAGCCCTGCTCCACACCAGCTGCCTAGGACCAGTCAGTCTCTGAGAAATGATGTCTTTCACCTCATTTACATACCACAGGCTCTGCACTGCCCTGTTTTGGTATTTCTACAGTTCTCTTTAAAAAAAATAACTAAAAATTTAAGCATTCATGTTGTCCTGTGTCACCCAATCACTGAAAAGTCTCTTTAACAGCATTCACAAGCAGAAGAAGCTGAAATTTTCCAAGGAGTCCTCTTCTGAATGAGGAAATGCTGATTCACCAAAACAAGAACATTGCACAGAAATGCAGCAACCAATAACTCCACTGAGGGCAGGCAGAAGTTCTGACAAACCTGCTTCTCTGCTGCTTCATCTGGAAAGCAAGGGCTTCAACTGTGAGCACCTTCACGGCCAGGCAGTCACACTGCAGAGCAAAGCCACAAGGCTCCTGCATCACATGGTCACAAAATCCCAGCATGGTGAGGGCTGGAAGGGACCCCTAGGGATCACCCAGTCCAACCCCCCTGCTCCAGCAGGGTCACCCACAGCAGCTTGTCCAGGGTCACCTCCAGCTGCCTTGGCAATCTCTCCACACAAGGAGACTCCACAACCTCTCTGGGCAGCCTGGGCCAGGGCTCTGCACCCTCACAACAAACAAGTTTCTCCTCCTGCTCAGGTGGAACCTCCTGGCTTCCAGTTGGTGCCCAGTGCCCCTTGGCCTGTCCCTGGGCACCACTCAGCAGAGTCTGGCCCCAGCCTCTTGCCCCCAGCCTTCAGCTCTTGCTCAGCATTGAGCAGCTCCCCTGTGGGGCTGCTCTTCTCCAGGCTAAGCAGCTCCAGGGCTCTCAGCCTTTCCTCCTGCCAGAGCTGCTGCAGTGCCCTCAGCATCTTCCTGGGCTCTGCTGGACTCTCTCCAGTAGTTCCTTGTCTCTCTGGACCTGGGGAGCCCAGAACTGGACCCAGGACTCCAGCTGTGCTGGCTCCTCCCTTCAGCTCTGCAGTGCACACAGATGCCATCAGACCAAGAGGGTGCAAGAAGAGCCACACACCAAACTGAACATCCCATCTTCCTGCAGTGGGCTCCTAAGCAGGAGTTTTAGAGTAGCCATAAAATCTTCAACACAAGACACAGAGAAAATGAAGAGCTGTTTGAAGGTCTCTGAAGCTGAATGTCCCTGCTGCAGCCCTCATGGTTGTACTCCAGTCCTGTTTTGTAGCTATCATGAGAACAAAACTGAGCCAGTTCCCAGGAGCTGAGGGCAGGATTTGAACAGCAGGCAAGCCAGGATGATGGGAAGCTTTTGGCCAGCAAGCCTGCTCCCAGCCCATGCCCTGTGAGGGCTGGCAAGGCCATGCTCTCCCCAGGAGAGAGCCAAACCCCAGTGTACACACAGCAGCCCAAACTCAGCACCACCCAAGTCCAGTTCCTCAAGCAGGTGAGTCCAGCCAGCCAGCTCCTCTGCCACACTTCTCAAGTTCCCCCCAGCCAAAGAAGCTCAATTCACACCCCTAGATGTTGGAGCAAGCAGCTTTTTTGGACCTCATCATCTATTCTACTGGATCAAGTGGGGCTCTTCTAGAACCCATTGGCCTGCCTGACACTGAACCATAGGATGGTTTGGGCTGGAAGCGACCTTTAAAAGGCCTCTCCTGAACTGTGGAGCCCAGAACTGGACCCAGAAGAGGGCAGAACAGGGCAGAGAACCTGCCTTGACCTGCAGGGTAATGGCTCTTAATGCACCCCAGAAGACCACTGGCCTTCTTGTCCACAACAGTACCCTGCTGCCTCATGGTCAGCTTGCTGCCCACCAGGACTCCCAGGTCCTTCCCTGCATAACCAAGCTCTTGGATTTAATCTTCCTACTCTAAGGGCTGGACTAGATGATCTCCAGAGGTCCCTTCCACCCCCTCCCATCCTCTGATTTCAGTGTTTGTCCTCTGGCTTTCCACAGGAGCTTAGGGTAGGAATTGCTTTGCCTGTCTGTGGGAATAAGGGGACAGCAGCCACCACCCTCAGGAAGAGCTCTGCAAGGCCAGGAAGGAGAGAAAGCACAAGGGCAGGTGAATCCTGCTGACTCTGCAGCTCCCAGGTAAACATGGGGAATGAGGACAGAGGCAGCATGCCCAAGGCCAGCTCTCCAGACAGGTGCCAGCTGGGCTCCACAAGCTGCCCTGCTGGAGGCAGCCAGGAGGACATGGTCCCAGCCAGCCTCACCTGCAGTGTTCTGAGGGAGAGCTGAGGGCTGCTGAACTCAGAATGCACCTTCAGCTCTGGATAGACAAGACATGTTACCTGTGATCTCTCTCCTTCAGCCTCTCCAGACATCCTTCCAAGCTAACAAGCCTCCACCTGCCCTTCTCTCCTGGGCCAGATGTCCACAGAGTGGCCTCCTTCAAGCCTGCAGCACACACAGGAGTGTTCTCCATCCACAGCTGAAACAGCAGAGAGACTTTCTCCACCCTGCAGCTCACTGCTCAGCTGAGGGACTCTGGCACTCACTGGACAAAGCCCAAGATCTTCTCATCTCTGTGACTATATCCCAGGGCTCCCTTCCTCCTCCTCCTCCTCCTCCTCTGCACAGCACTAGGGAAGACACCAGGCCCCCAGGCTCACCCAGCACTTCACTGCAGACATCAGACATCTATGAGCAGGGGCTGGTAACAGCTGAGTAGCTTTCCCTGGAGAAGTGGCTGATCCACTAACCCAAAGCACAGCTCAGAGACAGCAGGGACAACACTCCAGCAGACAGCAGTGCCTCAGCCTCACCTGTTGCTTCTACTCTTCTTAGTGCTTCCTACAGCACTCCCAGACTCTCTCTGCAATCCCTGCTCTCCAAGTGGCATCCAGGTAACTCCTCCTCTCCCCTGCCAGGCAGGGGCTGCTTCTCTTCCTTTCTAAGAGCAGTTTAGTTTTCTTTTCACCTTAGGACCCCAAGGAGGCCTGATACCATGCCCAAGGCAGGCAGGCAGTCACCTCCCACCTGACCACTGTCCCACTGCTCTCCAAGTCTCCTGGCAGTGTTTTGGCCACATTTCCTACCTCTAGTCATGGCTAATTTCTACACAGTTCCTTATTTAACTCCTACCCAGCAAGAAAAGAAGGCAAATGACCTGAAGGACACACACAGACAAATCCATGTTCAATGAAAGACAGATCTCATTGCACCAGGGGGGGTTTAGGCTGGACATGAGGAACAATTCCTGCCCCAAAAGGGTTGTCAAGGCCTGGCCCAGGCTGCCCAGGGCAGTGGTGGAGTCACCATCCCTGCAGGGGTTTAAAAACCATGGAGATGTGGTGCTGAGGGCCATGGGTTAGTGGTGACCTGGCAGTTAATGGTTGCACTTGATCTTAAAGGTCTTTTCCAACCTAACTGATTCTCTGACTGTATCTCCCACACAACCCCTACCCAGAAGCCAGTTTACTGCTAACTAACTGACTGCAAACCCACAAATATACTAATTCTTTCACTGTATGAACAGGATGCTCTGAGGAAACAAACATCCAAACCCCCCCCTAAACCTACCACTCCTTGAGAGAGGCTCAAATTCTCCTCCTCTCCAACAAAGTCTCCTCTGTCCCAGCATTTCCCACCTCCCAGGACTCTGCAACACACCCTGGCTGGGGGAGAGTGGCCAGAGCCAAGAGCTTGCTATTTCTGGGAGTGGTTTTAGGATTACAGAGGGGTTGTGGAGCTTCCCAACCCTCTGGAGAGGTCACTGGCAGCTGAGGCAACTCAGAGGTGTTCTCAACAGGTCATTTGCTGTAGGTGTCAACAAGAGAGCAGCAAACTTTCTCTCTTAAAAGAGAGAGGGGAAGAAAACCACTGCAGGAATCAGCCCTTTGCTTGACCAAGTGCAATAAGCTAGAGTTGAAAACAGAGTGCCTGATGCAAAACTGACTTCCAACAGACTAACCCCAACAAACTGCTGAGTGCCCAGAACCCCTGAGAGGCTGGTGCCTGCTTCTGAGCACTTGACCATTCCAAACCAGGAGAGGCTTGGAAAAAAAAAAAGCCCCACAATCAAACAGGAATGCACAAGCCTAAGGTGTCTCTCTTGCCTAGACAGGGCTCAGGTTGGCAATGGAATGCTGTCAAATGCCTAAAGGTCTCCCAGAATGTGTGGATATGCTTGGCCAAGAGGACTCTTAAGAGTCTGTCTGGCTTTCATGATGCTCTTTTGTGTTGCTATTTCTGTGGAACAGGTATTCAGCAGCAAGGAATCACAGCTGCAAGGCTTTGGTAACCTTCAATTACTGGGGAATCACAAAGGAAGAATCAAGAAGTCCCAGATTCTTATTCCAGGTCAGACTTTGTCCATTAGCCACAACCAGACACAATCCCAGGCTCAGGTTCACCATGATTACAACACTTGCCTAGTTCTCAAGTTCATCTCTCAAGCTCCTGCTAAGAAAGCAGCTTTAAGAGCTCTTAAAGCTCAAGACTCTACTGACCACACCAAGGTACATGCAGATCACCAGCCTCCAGTGATGTGAGAAGCTTCCAGGATCTGCAGGGGGCTACAAGAAAGCTGGGGAGGGACTTTTTAGGAGGTCAGGCAGTGGCAGAGCCAGGGGAAATGGATGCAAGCTAGAGGAGGGGAGATTTAGGTTGGATATTAGGAGGAAGTTCTTCACTGTTAGAGTGGGGAGACACTGGAACAGGTTGCCCAGAGAGGTTGTGGAAGCTCCATCCCTGGAAGCTTGTAAGACAAGGATTGATGGGGCTCTGGGCAACCTGATCTAGTGGGAGGTGTCCCTGCCAGGCAGGGGAGTTGGAACTAGATGATCTTTCAGGTCCCTCCCAACTGTGGCAACTCTAGGATTCTATGATCCTGGCAGAAAGTATAAAATCTCCTCAGATTTGTAGTCTCCTGGGAAAAAAAAGTCCTGTAACCAATCAGAGAAGAATGAACTGCACCTCTGATTTCTTAGCCCTGTCCAGGTTTCCAATCCTGAAGCCTCTCCAAAGACTCTGTCCATCCCTGTCAGTGGAGAGAGGATGTTCCTCTTCCAAACCACTGCACAATTCCCCTTCACCTCCAGAGCTGTTGTTTCCTAAACCACTCCCACAGCTCTCTGGCTGTGAGCTACACCTGCACAACCAACCCATGATGAAATGAGAGGATGAAGTCTCAGTGACAAGAGCCAGTTTAGGATCAATCTGCACTACTGGGACCAGTGATGACCACCCCTCCAGGCAGCCTCACTTTGGCTACATGTAGAGACCAGCATGACCTTCTGTGGTCAATTATTAGATGACACTAGAACATGTTTCTCCATCACCCTTCAAGAGAATCTCTGCTCTCAACTCCAAGCAAGAACAACCTTTTCTCATCCCTCAATGTTCCAAATTTGCCTGGAATACTCCAGGCAGGACTAAAATTCAATTCAAGCTGTCACCTAATCCCCAGTACCAGTCTCTTCTCAAACAACACCTTGAAGCACAAAGAGGACCAACCCACCTGCATTGAGCTGCAGCTCACTTGTGGGCTCTTCTGCTCTTGCAATGCAACGCTCCAGAGGCCCAGAAAGAACTGTTGCAACACTTGGCCTTTCAATCCACAGTCAAAAATTAACAAGCCACAGATCCCTGCAGGCTGTGGGCTCAAAACCTCCCAGGCTGTATTGACACTGACAGGAACTGAAAAGCCCCTTAAGCTCCCAGAAAAACACACTAGCAAAGGGTGCTTGGGGGCATGGGGAGGAAAGGGAGTAACAAAATTCTCTGGCTTTCCCCAGCTGGCTCTTCTTTTCCTGAAACACTTGCACTCAGTCTGGAAACAAAGCCTCGGCATCCACAACACCAACAGCTCAACATCAAACAGGCCCAGTGCAGCTCAGATCTGGGGGGCTTGCTCTTCAGATTTGGGGGGCTTGCTCCTCTGCTTGATAGGCTTTTCCCCTCACAGAAGCACCTCCACACCCCCCACACACACCTCACCTAGCCACACAGCAACACTCTGACACAGAGAAGTGCCCTGTGGACATGGGCGAGGCAGGAACCACTGCCTGCCCTTCCAAGGAGCTCCAGGGATGCTGAGGAACTCCAGCAAACAGCAGGGCTCATTGTTACACCAGCAATCTGGACCAAGCCATCCAATTCCTCACTGTTTGGATGCACCCAAGTTTCTCAGTCTCCAAACTCAAGGTCACTGAAACCAAGCAGCACTCTGCACGCTCCCAGCCTTGCAGATCTGCAGCTCATCCCAGTGGGAGATTCCTGAGACCCTGCCTTCATCCACCCAAACCCACCTGGGACCCAACTCTGCAGCCTTCTGGAGCCTCACAACTTATCTTCCCTAGCCTCTTTACCTTGACTTTCCAAGGGCTCACAGATCAAATTCAAATGCCTATGTAAAAAGAGGGAATTGTTTCTTTTCAACAAACAGAGAGAAACAAGAGGAAATTACCTGGTTAGCAGCAACCACTCAGGGAAAAGAAGGTTTTGCTACAGCTGAAGGAGTTGTCAGGAGCAGCAGCTGCTCCCCAGGACAGATGGCTCAGAACACAGAACCAGCCAACAACAGAGGAAGGAGCTGCTTACAAGAGAGGTCCACAGGAGAAGAGGTAGGACCTGAGAGCTGCCCACCCCAGCACAAGAGGATGGAAGGTCAGGGAAACTCTGATATGCCCAGAGATGCTGACCCCCACAGTGGTGATAGCTCAGGCAGCAACTCCTGAAGCTGGCATCCTACCTCTCCCCTTCATCCTCCAGCTGACACAGCCATGCACAGGAAGAAAGGGAAGACAACAACTCAGCCCAGCACAAGGAACAGCCCAACTCCAAGACCCACATGGCCCAGTAGTTCCAGGAAGGAGTTTAGCCAGCAAATGCTGGCAGAGGAGGAAAGGGGCTGCAGGACACCCATCCGGGCAGGGGAAAGTTCCACATGAAAGCTTTAGCTAGGGAAAAGTGAGCAAGGGAGGGAGCAGGGCAGAGTCAGCCCTTAGGAAAAGGGAGAAGAAAGTGAGGACAGTGGGAGGGGGAAAGAGAAGACCAAAGGCAGAAGCTGAACCTGGCAGGGGTTAGGTACCAGCCAGAGCATGCAGGTACTGACAGGGCTAGAGGGAAAGAGGTGCTTGTGAGAAGGGGAGGGGAGGCAGAAGAGATGGGGAAAATGGGGGATGAGGGGTTGAAGGGGCTGGATAAAGAAGGGCTTCTTCAGACGGCTGGGGTCAGGCTCCTGGCAAAGAGGAGGGGATGCCTGGCAGGGAAATAAAGGCAGTGAGGACACCTGACAGGGCCTGGGGTAGTGATAACTGACAGGAGAGAGGGGAATAGCAGGGGGTGTGGGGGGAAGT
>VWZX01003467.1:50036-110457 GCA_013399015.1 Galbula dea
GGAGTTGTAGTCGGCCGCGGGGGGGGGGTTGGCTGCGTGCGTGGTGGGGGGCGAGGGGGGAGCTGGGTCTGCGCCTGCTGCGCTGGAGCCTCAGCGTTCGGCTAAAGCCTTCTGCCCCTCCCGCCAGACGTTTCCGCGGCTCCCCTTCCCTCTTCCTCCTTCACTAAACCTTAGTGGCAGCTCTTGCTGGGCCTGGCTCCCCTCAGCTTCCAAGCCACAGCAGAACCTGGGCTCCTGTTGCCTCACACACTCGGCCCAGAGGGTCCTCAGACGTGGCCTCGGGGAGGGGCTTGTGCTCCAAGGCCCTCGTTCCATAGCCCTGCACTTCTCCACTCACTGCGGCTAGGAGCCATCCCACCTGGATACCCCCAGGCCTGTGCCTCAGCAGGCACCTTATGGCGTGAGCTGCCCACAGGCAGTAGGTGATGACCGAGTCCCTGCAGGTAGATGAATCCCTGTCCTCAAGGGTTTGGTCTTTCCACCAGCTGCTTGTAGAAGTGAAGTGCACAGCTTTCCCAGGCAGCACGAAGTTAAGGGTTTGAGAAGGCTGAAAAATAACTCTGTAGACAAAGAGCCAGGGGGTGGCAGTGTTTGCAAAAAACCTCTTTGCATTCCCCCTCCAGCACCTCCAACCTCTGGCCCTGGGCCCTCTGCTACTAGAGCTCGGGGCAAGGGCGAGGCTGGCACCTCTGCTGGTCCTAGTTATCTAAACACACGCTTCCGAAAAGGAGGTGTGTGTGCAAAATAAATCAGAAGTTATGAATTCCTCTCTCTGTAGTTGATTTCCACAATTAAACATTCTGAAGTCTATTGATGAAGTGTAATTAATAGTTTAAATTTGCATTCAGAACTTAATTCCGTGGATCCTAGATAATCCCAGCTGCATAACAGAAGGTAAATGCTACTTGCCTATGCTATGTTAACTGAAGGAGCAAAATGTTCCTTAAATCAGAGACTAAATGGAAGAGTGAGGACACTCCCACACACCTCCAGACTCATAAATGACAGACTAACCCTTAGCTCTGCTGATTTGTCATCATCTCATAACTCTTCATCTCATAACTTCTTCAGCTGTTATCTAAGTTCTTTACAGAAGATAATTTCTGTCTGCTCTGTCCTAATGAGGACACATCTGGAGGCCTGGGTCCGGTTCTGGGCTCCCCAGGTCAAGAGAGATAAGGAACTACTGGAGAGAGTCCAGCAGAGCCCAGGAAGATGCTGAGGGCACTGCAGGAGCATCTCTGGCAGGAGGAAAGGCTGAGAGCCCTGGGGCTGCTTAGCCTGGACAAGAGCAGCCCCACAGGGGAGCTGATCAATGCTGAGCAAGGGCTAAAGGCTGGGGTCAAGAGGCTGGGGCCAGACTCTGCTGAGTGGTGCCCAGGGACAGGCTAAGGGGCACTGGGCACCAACTGGAAGCCAGGAGGTTCCAGCTGAGCAGGAGGAGAAGGTGAGGGTGCAGAGCCCTGGCCCAGGCTTTGCAGAGAGGCTGTGGAGTCTCCTTGTGTGGAGAGATTGCCAAGGCAGCTGGAGGTGACCCTGGGCAAGCTGCTGTGGGTGACCCTGCTGGAGCAGGGGGGTTGGGCTGGATGATCCCCAGAAGTCCCTTCCAACCCCCACCATGCTGGGATTTGAGGATTCTGTGATAATTGTTAGTTGTTGACTCTGAATCTCTCCAAACTCTTTAATTAAACAAATAATAATGAGATCCATCACTCTCATCCTTACAGCAGGGTTTGATCTTCTTTTCTCAGACGCTGTCCTCGAGGGGATCTAAAGCTCTAGGCAGAAAATTAGGCAGGCCTCAGATGCCCTTGACATGGAAGTTTTACTTGCTGATGGAGAGAAAATTGGGGCACAGGAGTTTGGGTTTTTTCCATGCTGGTGACAGAGAGCCATAACAGTGGCTGAAGCCAAGGAGGACCAAGGGCTCTTGCTGGTTCTGCCTGTCAGAGCTGAAGTTTCCCAGGCTGCCCAGGGAGTCTCCTTCTCTGGAGAGCATGCAAAAGCACCTGGAGATGATCCTGGGTTACCTGCTCTAGGTGATCTTGCTTTAGCAGGGGGGTTGGCCTGGATGATCCCTAGAGGTCCCTTCCAACCCTTACCATGCTGGGACTCTGGGATTCTGGGCTGGGTTATGAAGCTCTGTGTGCTTGCATGGCCTGGGGGAGCAGGGGGATGCTGGTGTCTGGGTTAAAGAAAGTGTCTGGCTGTTCAGAGGGAGGAGGTGTCAAGTATTTCCAGGGGCCAAGGAAGATGATTATGAACTTAGTTATTTACAGTGTCTCACTTTGCTCTCCAAGATACAACAGGATAAGCTCTGGTGTATTATAACTTAGGCAATTTGCTTGATGGGACATTTTTAAAGCTCCCTCTGCCTGGTTAGGAGATTGTATTGCACTCCCTTTGCAGTCTAAGAAGCTTAATCCTAATTACACTCCCTCCCAGTGTGAGAATGGTACAAGTTCCAAGAACCATGGCTGGGCCACAGGAAGCTGGAGGTGACTGCCCTGTTCTCCCACCACAGGAGACACAAACAACTGCAAAAAGCCCCAGGTCAGCTCAAGGCCCAGGGCCCTGATGGGGATGTTTGCTACTGTCAGAGCACTGCAGTGCTGACAGATTAACTCAGGAACACAGATTTAATTGGATGTCTTTGTGCCCCAAATCCAGAGGAAGCAGGAACACATTTCCTCTTTGTCAAGTGTGGTCCTTCTGGTCCTGCAGTTGGGGCAGAACAGCCCCATGAATGCTCTAAGCTTAGGGCAGAGTGGCTGGAAAGCTGCCAGTGGAAAAGGACCTGGGGATTTTGGTCAACAGTGGCTGAAAATGAGGCAGCAGAGTGCCCAGGTGGCCAAGAAGGCCAAGAGCATCCTGGCTTGGATCAGCACTAGTGTGGCAGCAGGACTAGGGCAGGGATTGACCTCCTGAACTGGGCACTGGGGAGGCCACAGCTGGAATCCTGGGGTCAGTTTTGGGTCTCTCACTGCAAGAAGGACATGGAGGTGCTGGAGTGTGTCCAGAGAAGGGCAAGGAAGCTGGGGAAGGGTCTGGAGCACAAGTGTTGTGAGGAGCAGCTGAGGGAACTGGGGTTGGTTAGTCTGGAGAAGAGGAGGCTCAGGGGAGACCTCCTCACCCTCTACAGCTCTCTGAAAGGAGGTTGGAGCCCGGTGGGAGTTGTCTTCTCCCAGGTAACAAGTGGCAGGACAAGAGGAAACAGCCTCAAGTTGTGCCAGAGGATGTTCAGGTTGGACATTAGGAGCAATTTCTTCCCTGAAAGAGTGGTGAAGCATTGGCCCAGGCTGCCCAGGGCAGTGGTGGAGTCACCAGAACCCTGGAGAGATTTAAAAGCCCTGGAGCTGTGGTGCTGAGGGCCATGGTTTAGTGGTGACCTGGCAGTGCTGGGTTAATGGTTGGGCTCAATGATCTTCAAGGTCTTTTCCCTGTTTTAATGATTCTGTGATTCTATGACTTTGCACTAACCAAACTCCTCTGTGGAGCTCAGGAGGCTGAAAGGCCTCTGTCCAGCCAGGAACATTCAGCCAGGAAGGCTGGGATCATACCCTACCAAGGTGTCAAGATGTCAATCTGAAGCTGCATCCCCCACTGCCAAATGCACAAGAGGCAAGTACTCAACAGCTCAGAGCTCCCCACCACAGCTGCTGACTGACCTAGGCATGAAGAGGGAGGAGAACCTGACCCAGTTATTGCACAGGAACATTGTAGCAGTTTTAGCTCCTCGGAACAGGTTCTAAAAGCAAAGCAGCCCCCGGGTTCACCCCTGAACTGAGCTCCAGGTGTCTGAGAGCTGCCAGTGCATGGTCCTGCTTCCTCTGAAACACAACCCTGCCATCCTCTAGGATCAGGCTTCTCACCCAGCTATGACTAAGCCCTTTCAGAAGGAGAAATGCTCAGGATTTCTTGCTTAATTGCTAAACCAGATTAATTTGTCTCTCCAGAACATAACTAAGCAGAAGAGAGGAATTGACACACCTAGCTGGTTCCTGCTCAGGCTGATGATTCACTTGAATTGATGGGTCACGTTCCCTGATCATTTCCCCCAGGTAGCTGCAGGAAGGCTGCTCTGCTTCCCTCCTGCTTGCCAGGAAGGTAAAAGGCTGCATTCCTTGCAGCTTTCCTCGAGTGAGTCTACGCTGCAGAGCTTTTGGAGCTGATGCCATCCTAAACCAAGACTGTAACCACTGCAAACCAGCAGGAGCGACCTTCAAAGCTCAAGTTCCAGCTGCCATGTGTCATGTCAAGGGTATATATGTCCCTACACTGAGTGCCCTGAAGGATTAGAGGCTGCATCATTACCAAAAGGCTCCTTTACTCCTCAAGTTTAGCTAATACTTCAGTTCAGAGCTCCCACAGGTTTGGATCACTCTGGTCACACACACATGTGACGCTCAGGAAGTCAGTAAAGGAGCCAAGAAATCAAGGTGGCTGAGCCCAGTTGTGCAGTGCCAAGCAACCCCCTCCAGTGGTTTTATTAGAGCCTTATCAGATTTCCTGGTGACTCAGACTACACTGGTGACCGGGGCAGAGGGCATGGGGTTCCAGCAAGCACAGATGGGGTTACAGCACCCTGTTGGTACAGAATAGCAGCCAATGCCCTAGAAGTCATTGCTCTGCAAACCCCACCACCGCAGAGCTCTCCCCATAGCAGTGCCTCCATGCTGAGGAACCATGGCTGTTCCTCTCCAAGCAGCAAACACAGAGGAGGAGGAGGCAGGTGGCTGCTCCATGCTCCCCAACAGGCCCAGGGTGCTCTGTCAGCCCTGTGAGCCTCGGCTGGTTCCCTGCTGGGTGCCTGGGCCATGCACCCTCAGTCTCTTTGCCACCTTCATGCTGCTGGGCAGGGTGTAGTGCTGTGTCACCCCAGTGCACCCCTCCAGCAGCAGGCACCCACCAGCCCAGACCACAGATCCTGTTTCCCTCCCTTTCTTTTGCACTTCCCTGCTGCTGCATTAGGGCCCCTTTGACTCTTACCATCCCTTGGCTCTGTGCGCCCCTCCTTGCATTTTCACCCCCTCTTTTCCTTGCATCCAACCTCACATTAGCATCTCCTCCCTCTACATACCTGCACTTCACCTCGCACCCCCTTGTCTCCTTGCTCCCCACCTTGCCTTGCAGCTCCCCCTGAGGACTGCACCCTCCTCCACCGCTCACCCCTCCTCCGTGCACCTCCTTTTCAGTTGGATCCCACCTTGCCTCAGCACCCTCCCATTCCTCTGCTGCACCTAGCTCCCTCAGCTCCCTCCCAGCAGCACCCAGCTTTTCCCTGCACCCCATCTTCCACCCCTGTTCCCTGCACCCCCTTTTCCAGCAGACCCTCCCAGCTCCCCTTTTCCCTGCACCCCCTTTTCCAGCAGACCCTCCCAGCCCCCCTTTTCCTTGCACCCCATCTTCCACCCCCTTTTTCCTCCTCCTTCTTCTCCTCCTCCTCCTCCCCCTCGGCTCTGCCCCCGCCCCTCCCCGCTTCCCTCCCGGTCCCTCCCCGGTCCCTCCCCGGGGCCGCTCTCTCTCGGTGGGCCGAGCCTTGGGCTCCTCTCCCGCCCCAGCTGCTCTCCGGCTCTCGCCGGGGGCGGCTCCAAGCCCCAGGCCGCCGGCGGGGCCTCCGCCGCCCGCCCCGAGCTCTCTTTTCCTTGAGCCCCACAACCGTCGCCATGGGCGCCGCGGCCCTGCGAGCCCTCCCCTGGGCCCTGCTGCTGCTGCTGCTGCTGCTGCTGCCGGGGCCGCTGCTGCCCGCCCAGGGCTTGCAGGCCAACCCCATGCTGACCTCCGAGCCCCCGCAGGGACAACCTGCCAAGCTACCGGCGGGAGAGATCGGGGGCTTCACCCCTGCGCCCCCCGCCTCGCCCCAGGAGATCCACCCCTTGAACAAGCAGGTGGTCAACGTCTCGGCTGAGGGACACGCCAAGCCCCGCAAAGCCTTCCCGGTCCTGGGCATCGACTACGACCACATCCGCATCCCCTTCGAAATCTCCCTCTGGATCCTGCTGGCCTGCCTCATGAAGCTGGGTAGGTGGGCGCTGCGGTTGGGGTTTTGGAGGGGGCTGCCGGCGAGAGACGCACACACAGACGTGCGCCTCAGCACGCCGGGGAGGGACCTGCCTCCCCCCCCGGCTGCATGGGGAGCATCACAGAGAGGGACCCTACAGAGCATCCCAAGGAGGGACCCTCAGCTGAATGGGACAGGCGCCCTAAAGCGTCCCGAGGAAGAACCTCCTGAACATCCCCAGGAGGGCTCCCCCCCGAGCATCCCAAGGGCAGACCTCCCAGAACATCCCAAGGAAGGGCCCCCTGGAGCACCCCAGAGTGGGACCCACATGGAGCATCCCAAGGTGGGACCCTCCCAAGCATCCCACGGCAAATTCTCCTATGCAGACCCCCTGGGGTGTGGAGGGGCACCCCTCTCCCCACGACCTTGGCTCCCTGTGGAGGTCTGGGGGCAGGGCAGTGGCACTCACCCCCTCAGCTCATCCTGCTGAGCAGGAGCAGGGCTGAGGATGCTCCATGACCCCTGACCATTCCCTGCTTGGACCAGCTTTCCTCTTCTCCCTTTGGGTACTCGGGAGGAAGCATCCGGTTGTGTTTCCTCGCTTCCTTTCTCAACCACAGATGCCTTTTATAACCTTGGAGAAGTCACTTCAAAATCTCCCAGTGCTTCAGCCTCCCCTTCCTCCCCCTCCACAGGAACCCAGGGTGGGCTGCAGCTGCCTCTGCTGCAGAGCATCCAGAGGATTCTGACATGAAAGATAAGGAGCATCAGTGGCTAGAGGGCTGGGAAAAGTCATGAGCTGGGATGACCTGCTCTGGGAAAGGCATCCCTCTGCCGGGGCAGGGCTTGTTGACAAAGTGTTTTCCAAACTTCTGCAGCTGGATCAATACCAACTGAATTGCCCCCAAATGTGTGATGTGATGTGATGTAACTGCTCTGTGCTCATGCTGGACGTGGCCTCTAGCAGGGCAGAGGTTGAGCTGGCTCTATTCCCACCAGGGGTCATAAAGCCAAGAGGGCAGGTGAAATATTCTGGGAGGGAAAGAGGGATGGAAGCAGGGAGGGATAGAGGGCTGGAAACAGGGAGGGAATTCTGCACTAGTTCATTTTGCTCCTTGATTCCTGTCAGTGATTTAATAGCACTAAAGGCAGCAGCATTAGCTCCTTCTGGAGCACTGCAGCTTGCCGATGGCAGGCTTGCTTTGGGAGCTTTACTGAAACTGGTGCCTGTTGGAAACAATGCTCTGGCCTGGCCCAGAGGGGTCCAGAGACCTCCAGGAGCTCCGATCCTCCCTGCCTTGCTTGTCCTAAAAATACCTCATCCTCTTCCCAGCCTGCTGGGAGCATGTGTGGGCAGGTAGAGCCCCATTTTCACTGTGGCTTTATTTACATGTAGGCACAAACACTTCAGACCCAGAGGCTTCCTGCCTGGTGGTCTGGGACCAGAGTGGAACCAGGCTGGATCCATAAGGTTTATCCTTTCCCAGCTTTGCCCACAGTTGATTTACAGCACACTGAGCTGGAAGGTGCCTCAGCAGAGGAAATGCAGCCACCCCAATCTCCTTTCCTAGGGCTCCCTCAGCTCGTGTTAAGCGACCTCTGGTAGCTGCTCGGGGCTATTGCACTGCGTTTTCTGTCCTCCTGCCTCGCAGAGCAAAGAGTGATGAAATCAGAAGTATCTGTGCGGAAGCTGGTGGAGAAAAGGAGGAGCTACCAGCGCTGGCCTGCAGCCCTGCTCGGAGGCACGGCCGCTGGAAAGCACCAGAATGGGGAGCAGAAAGCAGCTCCCACGGTGGAGGGTGTGGGACATCACTGCCTACCAGCCAACCCCCTCCCAGGGGTACCCTCCAGGATCTGGGGTGCTGCAGGAAGCTGGTCCTGTCTCCCTGGCCTGGAGTTAGGGCTGGTCAGTGGTGGGTGCTGCAGGAGGCTGCTCCTGTCTCCCTGGCCTGAGGCTAGGGATGGTCAGTGCTGGGGGCTGCAGGAGGCTGGTCCTGTCTCCCTGGCCTGGAGTTAGGGTTGGACAGTGGTGGGTGCTGCAGGAAGCTGGTCCTGTCCCCCTGGCCTGAGGTTAGGACTGGTCAGTGGTGGGTGCTGCAGGAGACTGCTCCTGTCTCCCTGGCCTGAGGCTAGGGATGGTCAGTGCTGGGGGCTGCAGGAGGCTGGTCCTGTCTCCCTGGCCTGGAGTTAGGGCTGGTCAGTGGTGGGTGCTGCAGGAGGCTGCTCCTGTCTCCCTGGCCTGAGGCTAGGGCTGGTCTGTGCTGCAGGACAAGTTATTTCTGGCGGGGAGCTGAGCCCTGTCGGTTCCTATGTGTCAGGAGGATTATGCAAGGCTGCGTGTGGAAGGGATATATTTTAGGAGGAGCTGCCTCCCAGCTTTGGCAAAGGGCCTTGGGAGATGGCAGGTGCTCTGCAGAGCTCCAGGGATGCTGATGATGCCCAAATCCAGACCTGAGGTTACCTACAACTCTCCCAGGGGTTTCAGCAGCAGAGGAGTGCTGGGGCTGCCTGGTCCTTGGCCTCCTCTCCAGGGTTTTGAAGGGGGTGGTGCTGTGTGCTCACCTTGTCTTGCCATGTTGGTCCCAAGGTGCTGCTACAGCTGGACATGGAGGCTTCCTCCACTTGGGACCTGCAAAAATGTCTCATTGCTCAATGCCTAAATACTGGCCCTGTCAGTCCCACCCTGGGTCAGAGGATGTGATCCTTCTGTACTGAGCTTTGGGGAGGCCACAGCTCCAATCCTGGGGTCAGTTTTGGGCTCCTCACTCCAAGAAGGACATGGAGGTGCTGGAGTGTGTCCAGAGAAGGGCAAGGAAGGTGAGGAAGGGTCTAGAGCACAAGTGTTGTGAGGAGCAGCTGAGGGAACTGGGGTTGGTTAGCCTGGAGAAGAGGAGGCTCAGGGGAGACCTTCTCACTCTCTGCAGCTCCCTGAGAGGAGGCTGGAGCCAGGTTGGGGTTGGTCTCTTTTCCCAGGTAACAAATGACAGGATGAGAGGAAATGACCTTCAGTTGTGCCAGGAGAGGTTTAGACAGAATATTGCTGCATTGGGGGAACCCTGTGAAACCCTGAGGTGCAGAGGCCAAACATCTTTTCTCCAGGAGGGAGAATATACAGTGTGGGCTGTGTGTGACAGCTTGGCACCTCCTGACTTCCCTTCCTCAGCTTCTCCTCCGCTTCCTGATGACCTTTTGCTGGGTTAGAGCTGGTGACTGAGGCACATATTGCTGCAAAACTGAAAGTCTTTGACCCTATGCATGATTTCTGGGTGTTGCCCACTGGTGTAATGCACAGTGACCATGTCAAAGAGCTCAGAAGTGCTGGCAGGGCTCTTCTATAGGCCAGCAGATGCAACCTGACCCTTATCCTGTTGCTCAGTGTCCCCTCTTGATGCTTCCCTGCAGCTGTTCAGTCTTAAATGAGTCCCAGGGTTGGTCCTTCAGGTGATTTCTCCTCTCTCCAGCAGCCCTAGTTGCAAGCTGGTTTGGGGAATCAAAGGTGTGAGTTGAGCCATTCCCTCCTGGTGCAGTTTTTGTCAAGTGCCTCAGAGGATGTTGGTTCCTGGAGGACTCTCCAGCAGACAGGGGTAGCTTTCTGGGACAGAGGGAGGTGTCACCCTAGCATGTCCTGCAGGAGTGAGCTGTCTCTGCTTTGGTAATCCCAGTAGAGAAGGGGAGGGCCAGTGCTGGCTGCTTTATTTAATACTCATGTGGTATTTTAAGGCTGTGTAGGAGAGCAGAGGGTGAGGAATAGCTCCAGCCATGTCTTTCCAAAGCTCCCCCAGCTGCATGCAGGCTGCATCTGGTGATGACTTTGCCAGTAAAAGTGGAGAAGCCTTCATGGCTGAGGGTTGCAAGCAGACTTAGTCTCAACCTGTTGCACTGCTACAGAAGATCAGCCCTTTGTAAAGCACCCAAACCCAAAGCCCTCTCTGCCCTTCTCTGAGGATCTGCAAGGACATCCTAAGGGTTTCCTTTGTGCCGTGCCCAAGGGGGGGTAGGGAAGGGCTGGGAGGTTTCTGAGCACAAGAACCTGGTTTCCTGGCTCTCAGGGCTGACCTTTCATCTCACATGGCTCCAGGAGACATTCAGGGGAATTCAGGTTTCAGGGGAAAGGGAAGGAGTGAGTCAGGAATGTAAACACCAGATTGTGCTTACCAATCCCATTACTGGTTGTGTGGCTGTGGGCTGGGGCCTGGGGGGTGAGAGCTTTCCACCAGTTCCTCACCTTGGAGAAGAGTTGGAGTCACCTCTGTCTCCACAGCACATCTCAGACCCTGGCTGCTAAAGCACTAAAGCACAGCAGTCTTAGTTCCACCCTGCATTAGGGGCTAGCTGCCTTTGCTTGAGCCATGCCCTGCTGTCTGGCTGTGGGGCCATCTAGCTGGCTGTGGGGCTGGCTGACTGCAGGGCTGGTTGGCTGTGTGGTGCACTGGCTGTGGGGCTGTCTGTCTGTCTGTCTGCAGAGCTGGCTGCCTGCCCCAAACAGCTCTTCAGCACCCAAGACCTTCACAGCCTCCTCAGAGCATCCTGGCCATTTCACCTCACAGCTCAAGTGCCTGGTGGGCACTGGGTTTCCCACATGTCCATGCTGGTGACTACTGTGGAAGGTCCCCAGGAGGCACTGCCTCTCTCAGCTGAGCTCTCCTGCCCTCCTTGTGCTCACTGCTGCATGCCAGACACTAGCTGGCTGCCTGCTTGGAGCTTGTAGCAATCCCTGAGTCATTGCTCAGCCTCTTCTTCCCCTTTGCAGCACTTTGTCCTGTGTGTCTGGGTTGGGGCTGTTGTCTGGGCTCTTCCCCTCCCTCCAGACCATCTGACAGCAGCCAGCACCAACTGGGAACATCATCCTGCTGCAAGTGTGGGGCTGGTGTGGAGTGAGCTGGGGAGGGAGAGTCTGTGCCAGGAGAGCAGGAAGGGAGCCTGGAGCTGTGGGCAGTGCTGTGTTATGTGGGGACACATATCAGCCTGGTTTACCTGGCATGGGGAATCTCTGGTGTTCAGTGCCACTGCTGTGGCAGCAGTTGTCTTTGGCCACCAGGAACCATGCCCATGGTTGCTGGGCTCTGGAGAGGAACAAGCTGAAGGAAGTGCCTGGTGCCTGCAGGCTTCTGATAGGAGCTGGAAGAAGAAGAGCAAAACATGAGGGATGCCAGTTGAGTTCTGGAGGTCATAGAGGCTCTGGGCATGGTGGGGTGGCTCCTGTGCTCCAAGGAGCAAGGATGATTTCAGAATGGCCAGAGACACATTTGGGGGAGCTGGCAGCAGGATTTGGGTGCTAAAACACTTTTGGGTGCTTTTCAACTGCCTTAAGTAGTCCCCATCCCTCCTCTGAGACCAGAGAGGCCACCCCAGAGGTCTCACAGAGACCTGCAAGTCAGCAGCTATGGGGTTTGTTTGGGCAAGGGCTGCTAAGGAGAGTAGGAAACCTGTTGGAATGGTGGCCCAGGATGCAGGAGCTGGATCTTGAGGTGGCAGAAACACCTCAGAGCAAAGCCACCAGGCTTGGGGACACCCATGCCACCTGCAGAACTTGGCAAGGGGACAGCACAGAAGGGTTTGGAGCTGTGTCGTGGTGCTGGCTCTGACGTGCAGGGTGAGCATGCTGGAGGTTATCTCTGTTCCCCTTCTGCCAGCACAAGGTTGGCTTCTCCTGGCTGCTGGGCAGGGTTGTGCTGGGCTGGAGGTGGCCATCAGCAAAGCTTGGCTGGTGGGAAGGGCTGCTGGAGGCCTCATGGGCTCTTCTAGCTGCAGCTGGGGGACTGGTTGCTGTGGATTCCCTCTTGAGCTGGAGGGAAGTGTGTGAGCTGATGGGAGGGCTGCAGCTAGGGGGCTGGGGGTGCTCTGAGAGCAGCCCAGGAGCTTCTCTCTGGCTCTTGGTGAGCTGCTGGCTGTTCTTGCTGAGGAATTGAGGCTTGATGGAGAGCTGTCAGGAAAGGGGTTTGAAATGCTGGTGCAGCTGGTGCTACAGAAGTGTAAATTGGCATGCTAATGAATTTCAGCAGCCTCTTCTAATGCAGACACGTCGTGTTCCAGCACTGGGGGCTGATCCAAAGGCATGCTGTGGTTTCCCTTTTCTCTCTCTGCTTTGCCTTCTCAGACAGAACAACCACAGCATTTCTTTTTCCTCCCTGCTCTGCCCATTGCTGGTGTCTGAGCAAGAAAAAACCCAAACCATCCCAACTGTTCCCTGCATGGATCTGAGAAAACCATGAGATTAATTAGGGCTGGAAGAGTGCAAGGTTCCTGCTGTGAAATACAGGATGGTGATGGAGTGGGAAAAGCTGAAGATGTCTGTAATCACAGCCCATGCCTCCCTGGTGAGCCCTAATGGCCATCCAGGCAGAATTCTGCATGGTTTGCAGCCATGGCCTTGCTCCCTGCAGGGACCTTATCCCCTGCAGCAGTACCTGCTTCTGCTTCCTGCACCCTGAGGCCACTCAGGAGCCAAAGCTGTTGTTTCATCCTGGTTATTAAGGAAGGTTTAGACACCTTGTGCCAGGGCTGAGGGGTGGGTTGGCTTCCTGCCCAGTCTGCAGGTGAGGTTTGGGATGTGGATGTTGACTTGCAGTGGCCAGAGTTCAGATGGGTGCTGGCCTGGCTTTTAGAGTGATGCCATGAAGTTGTCCCATGCCTGAGATCTTCAGCAGAGCTGGGCTGGTGTGTGGGGTAGGAGCAGAATGTGTTGCTCTTTAGCCTGTTTGGTTCATGCCTTCCATCCCAAACTGTACAGGCACCCAACCACCACTTGTCCATGATACCCAGAGATGCTGGAATTGCCTTGGGAGTTAGTGGGGTGGAGAATGAGACTTGAATTTGTCTGGAATTAGTCCTTCAGGGTCTGAGAACCACATGTGGGAGAAGGAGAACCCAGGTGGTGGTGGAGGTAAGGGGAGGAGGTTCTTTGGGTTACAAGCAAGTGAACCTGTGGCACTGAGGAACTGGAGCTTCTCTCTGCAGAAGAGAGACAGACAGACATCTCAGAGGCCCTTGGATAAACCAGAAGCTCATTAGGCTTACAAAAGAGGATTTTGTTGACATAATCCTTTTCCCTTTTCCCTCCTGCAAGTCCTGGGCTGTGGCTGCAGAGGCTGTCCCAGGGTCAGGCAGGAGTTGGTCCTTTCCTGGTGTGTGGTTGGAGCTGTGGGCATCAGGAGAGGCAACTTGAAAAGGAAGCCAGAATGAGGATGAATTCTGCAGCTGCCTTGTAAACATTTGATTTCATTTGATGTTTTCTGTTCTCTTGTGGGTCCCCAAGGCTTAATTTGTTCAACTAAAAACTGAAATCCATCTGGAATACTCTGGGAAAGCACAACCTCACTGAGTGGAGATGGAGCTGGGTCCCACCTCTCCCTGGCACTGGCTTTGCTGTGCTGCCTGAGTCATCAGCAGGTTCTTCTCACCTGCTGGGGCTTGGAGCTGCTGCTCTTGGTTTGATCACAGCCTAGGATTTTGAAATCCAGGTTGGCTGGGTTGAAAGGGAACAGCAGAGAAGCAGGGAAGGGAAGTTGTGGTCATGGTTTGACTTGCACCAAGTTCCTCTGTATTAGGCACTAGTGAGGCTGCACCTTGAATCCTGGGGTCAGGTTTGGGCTCCTCACTCCAAGAAGGACATGGAGGTGCTGGAGTGTGTCCAGAGAAGGGCAAGGAAGGTGAGGAAGGGTCTAGAGCACGTGTGTTGTGAGGAGCAGCTGAGGGAACTGGGGTTGGTTAGTCTGGAGAAGAGGAGGCTCAGGGGAGACCTTCTCACTCTGTGCAGCTCCCTGAGAGGAGGCTGGAGCCAGGTTGGGGTTGGTTTCTTCTCCCAGGTAGCAAGAAGAAGAGTGAGAGGAAACAGCCTCAGGTTATGCCAGGGGAGGTTCAAGTTGGATATTAGGAAAAATATCTTCCCTGAAAGAATGGTTAAGCATTGCCCAGGCTGCCCAGGGCAGTGGTGGAGTCACCACCCCTGGAGGAGTTGAAAAGCCCTGGAGCTGTGGTGCTGAGGGCCATGGGTTAGTGCTGACTTGGCAGTGTTAGGTTAAGGGTTGGACTTGATGATCTTGCAGCTCTTTTCCAACCATAATGATTCATAACTCTTAAGTATCAATGCTTGTTACCTGCTTGTTACCTGCTGCTGGCTGATCTCCTGCCTCAGGCAAGCTGTAGGATCCCCATCTATTCTGCATGGCATTTGCTATCTTGCTTATCTCTCTGCTTTTCCAACTTCTTGCAGTTGTGTGTCAGCAGAGGGGTGCCTTATCTTATCATGGGTTGCTCTTCTGCTCCTTCCATGGGCAGCACAACTCGAGTGCAGGAAGAAATGAAGTGTAAAGCTCTAGAAACACATGGGTGCTTGGAGAAGAGGAGTGAGAACAAATTGGGTGATGTTTAGCCTGGAGACATGGTGGTGGTGTGTCACTGTTGGTGGTATGTCACACCATAGTTTGGGGTTCTTTCCCAAGGGAGCTTGATGGATTTGATAGAGGCAGGACTGACCAAATCCCAGAATCCCAGCATGATGGGGTTTGAAATGGACCTCTGGGGATCATCCAGCCCAACCCCCCTGCTCCAGCAGGGTCACCCACAGCAGCTTGCCCAGGGTCACCTCCAGCTGCCTTGGGAATCTCTCCAGATTGTTCCAGTTGGTGCCCAGTGCCCCTTGGCCTGGCCCTGGGCACCACTCAGCAGAGTCTGGCCCCAGCCTCTTGCTCCCCTTGAGCCTTGAGCTGTTGCTCAGCATTGAGCATCTCCCCTGTGGGGCTGCTCTTGTCCAGGTTAAGCAGCCCCAGGGCTCTCAGCCTTTCCTCCTGCCACAGATGCTCCTGCAGTGCCCTCAGCATCTTCCTGGGCTCTGCTGGACTCTCTCCAGTAGTTCCTTGCCTCTCTTGAGCTGGGGAGCCCAGAAGTGGACCCAGGCCTCCAGCTGTGGCTTGACTAGGGCAGAGTAGAGGCTCATTTGAAGTTGGGGTGATGTTTTGAGGTCCCTGAGTGGAAAATTGGAGAGTTCAAAGTACTTCTTGCAATCAGAAGAGAAGAAGTGCATTTCCTTGGGTTGCCCAGGAGTGGCTCATAAACATCAGCACATCAATGGCCATTGTCTCCAGAACCTCGCAATGCAATCGACCTCGAGGGGCAGCTCTTCAGTGACTGGGAGGGAAATGATTCCCTCCCCTGTCTCTCCAGCCTGCAGGATGCACGTTGAGAGAAGCAGGCTCCCTTTTGCAGCAGCTTTGATTCAGTGCCTGGAGTTCCTCTGCATTTCAGAGCCATGACAGGCTAAATCTGAACGATGCCTTTGGAGAGGAGGCAGCTTCCCACCTTGGCACTGGAGATTCTTAACAGCACAAATGCTACAGGCACAGCCTTTGAAGAGAAAGAGCTGCTGTAGCCAGCCCTGCTAGTGCCTCAGTTTCCCCTGGGAGCTCTTTCCCACGGCAGCCTGGGTCCCTGGGGGTGTGATTTGCAGTGTGCAGGCTCCTGTGCCCCTGTGAGAGCCGGGGAGAGGTGAGAGCAGCTGCTCCTGGGAGTGCTGCTGTTAGCTTGGCTGGCTGGGAACCAGCACTGCTTGCATCCCAGCTGCAGGGGGATGCTGGAGGCTGGGATGGTGACTGTCAGGAGTGGCTCCCAGCCCCCAGCTCTCCCTGGGACCTCCACGTGCTGAGGCTTCTGCCAGAAGCTGGCTGAGAAGCCAAGGGGTGAGTGGGTGCTGGCGTGTGCTGGGAGTGCTGTGGCTTTGTCTGCCTCTGCAGAGCCCGGTAGTAATCAGTGCTAATTGCAATTACCTCCTCCCTCCCCTCTGAGTGGAGACCAACAGGTTATTTCCTGAAAAGCTTTTGTTTGTCTTTCCTGCTGGGGTTCCAGCTAGGAAATCTGCCCTTCCTGGGAAGGGCTGGTTGGCATGGCTCTGCCTGGGGAGTTTGTCTGTGGTCACCTCAGCCTGGATCCACTTTAACTCTTCCTGAGGCTTCAAGGGCCAGCAGGAGCTATGTGTTAAATGCTGCATGTGTGGTTGAGGGCATGGAGCTGGGAGAGCAGCTGGGACCTTCTCTGGGCAACCAGAATGGAGTCTTATTGTGGGTGGTTCTCTCTTCACATCACCTTGAGTGCCTCCTGCTGCAGAGCAGAGCAGCTGGAACCTTCTTCTGGGTAACCAGACTGTAGCTTTGTTTTGGGTGACTCTCTCTTCATGTCACCTTGAGTTCCTCCTGCTCCAGAGCATTTCTGTATCTATATTAACCACTCTGAAGTTTTGCTTTGCACCATGCAGAGGGTAACTGGGAGGGGTTTGCTGTAGAAGGCCCCCAGGTTGAGACAGATATGCTGTGCTGACCCCTCCTAGCCCCAGCTATCTTTGGGACCCAGCCTGCCTGGTGACAGCTGAAGCAGTCTGGGAAGAATGTGGCTGGGGAGTGGTTATGTTTAGCTCCTGCCCCCTTGCCCTGTTGCTGGAGCAGTTCTTCTGGACCTTCTTTTATTAGGCCTCCTCAAAAGGCTCAGGCCCTGCTGCTGTCACTGTTCTGATGCTTTGGAAAGACATAAACCCCAATGAGGATGCTGGTGCCCTATAGAAAACTCAGTTTTCCAGGGTAACCAATATGTGCATGATGCATCCATCCTGAGATGCTGGAGAAGAGTCAGGGTGAGTCTTGGAACAACAGCAGCAGCAATCTGCAAGGCAGTTTGTCCCTTTGTGCCTCCTTATCTTCATGTCCAGCTCCTGCTGGATGAATCTCACAGGCTTGTGAAGGTTCCCATGGTCCCACCTTAGAAGAACCACGTGTGGAATGTTGGGGTTTCACAGAATGGTGAAGGTTGGAAGGGACCACCAGAGCTCATCTCATTCCAGCTCCCTGCTCCAGCAGGGGCACCCACAGCAGCTTGCCCAGGGTCACCTCCAGCTGCCTTGGCAATCTCTCCACACAAGGAGACTCCACAGCCTCTCTGGGCAGCCTGGGCCAGGGCTCTGCACCCTCACAGGAAAGTTGTTCTTCATCTTGTTTAAGTGGAACTTCTTGTGTTCCAGTTGGTGCCCAGTGCCTCTTGTCCTGTCCCTGGGCACCACTGAAAAGAGGCTGGTCCCAGATGTTGGTTGGAATTTGGGGTTTGCAGCATCTGGGCAGCTCTGGAACTGGAGAGAGGTGGAGGAGATTTGCTCTGCTCACAGCTGTGCACAGCTGGATCTGGAAGAGGTTTCTTCAAGATATGATGGGACCAAGCCTTGAAGCCTCCCAAGCCATCACTGCTTGCTTGCTCCAGCAGCATCTCCAGTTGTCTCTGTGTTTTCCTCCTTATTTAGAAGCCTGTAGCTGTTGGGTGGCAATCCAAGGCACTGTGGGTTTCTCAATCTTTAATAGCAATTAAATCTTTCTTAATATCTGCTTTTCTTGCAGAGTGTCCTTGGCTTTTCTTCTGGTGTGAAGGAGAAGCATTATCTAGACATAGGAGTGGAAACTGGGAGCTGCTGGCTTCTCCTGCCAGCTCTCACATCGGTCACTTGGGGCCTGGGGCAAGTCCATTTAATGTCTTTTTGTCTCTCATTTCCTTTTTGCAGCTGGGAGGAAATTAATACTAGCTCTGTAAAAGACTCCCAATTGATCTGTTAATTTCTTGTTGAGTGCTAGAGAGGTAAAGTGAGGCTATGTGCCTTTGCTGCAGCAGTTCTTCCCTGCTCTCCAAAACATACTCAGGTGTTGCTACTAAACACCTCTGGCTGGGGATTGCTGTCCTGGCAAGTTATGGCAGTGTACAGGCACCTGCTCCTCCTGGGAGGGTGATGCTGAGCTCCCTGTCCTCCTTTCTGTGTTCATCTGTGCTGTCTCAACCCACCCTGGTACTGCTGGGTGACTAGCAGGCTGTGGTCCACCCCAGCCTGCTCAGGTCAGGATGTTGGTCCTAAAAGGCTGCTGTGTGCTGATTATCTCCCACAGCCTGAGCCCCTGGGGATATCTGCCTGTCCTGGGCTGTATCCCCAGCAGTGTGGCCAGCAGCAGGGCAGGGAGGGGATTCTGCCTCTGCTCTGCTCTGCTCTGGGGAGACCTCCCCTGCAGTGCTGGGGCCAGCTCTGGAGTCTTCAGCACAGGAGGGACATGAACCTCGTGGAGCAGGGCCAGAAATGATGTGAGGGCTGGAAGCTCTCTGCTGTGAGGCCAGGCTGAGAGAGTTGGGGTTGTTCAGCCTGGAGAGGAGAAGGCTCCAGGGAGACCTTACTGCAGCCTTGCAGGGCTTCAAGGGTACTAGAAGAAAGATGGGGACACTTTTTATCAGGAGCTGTTGGGACAGTCCAAGGGCTGATGGTTTGAAACTAAAAGAGGAGATTTAGACTGGATAGAAGGAAGAAATGTTTCTACTGAGGGTGGTGAGAGCCTGGCCCAGGCTGCCCAGAGAGATGGGAGATGTCCCATCCCTGGAACCGTTCCAGGTCAGGTTGTCTGGGGCTGGGAGCAACCTGCTCTAGTTGCAGATGTCCCTAGTGACTGCTAGGACCTTGAAAGGTCCCTTCCCACCCAAACCATTCCATGATCTTATGCCCAGGGGCTGCCTGCTGTGCCACCACTCTGCCACAAGCGTCTCAGTGTGAGGTATGTGTGGGGAGAGAAACAAACCAGATGTTTTAGGGCTTGCCTCTGAGTTGCCAACTGAATCAGGGGTGGGTGAGTCAGGGAGGCAGCAATCACTCCTGCCCTGCCCTGCCCTGCCCTGCCTGCAAGGGCAGCAGCAGCCTGGCACTTCTCTAGGGAGGTTTTCCTGGACAATAGGTGCTCCAGGTCAGGACCAGCTCTGCAGGGAGGGAACCCTGGGCAGGCTGGTTCCTAAACCCAAGCCTAACCTAAACCTAAGCCTGAAGCAAGTGAGAGCCCAAGCTGGAGTGTTGCAGATGGGGAACAAGATGAGTTCCTTTCCCACTGATGGATGCCAGAGCCACAATTAGAGTTTGCTGCAAGCTGCTCCATGCAGCACAGTGGAGCCAACTGTTTAGTTTGGGTTGATCTTAATGAATTAGTGTATCTTTTAGGAGTTGGAGGAAGGGGTATTAGGCAGCACTCAGGCTGTCATTGGCTTGCCCAGCTGCCCAGACCTTCTGGGTCAGGGCTGCAAGGTTGAACTGCTGGCTCCTTGGTGCTTGTCTGCCAAGTCACAGCCTCACTTTGCTGTCAGGTTTGCAGAACTGCAGGGAACACTGGATCTTGGATCATGCAAAGGTGTCAGCAGGCTTCCCTGAGCTGTCCCAGTGAAGAGACAGAGACACACAGCCCTTTCAGATGGGGCAAACTGCAAATCAAGGACTGCAAATCAAGCTCCTGCCATCCCCAGCTTTGTGCTGGAGGAGGAGTTGGTGCTGAGCCTGGATCAGGTCCCAAGGAAGAGATCTCTCCTTGTTGTTGAAGTTCTCTTGGGCTGCATAAACAACTTGTTTATAAGTGTGTACAGCAGCTTTCTGCAAGGGGGGGGTCCACCCATCCTGGCAGGCTGATATCCAAGGTGCCTGCAGATGATTCCCAGCTCTCCTCTGCACCCAGGATCATTGCATCCTCCTCCTGCTTTGCAGCACTGCAGTGCTGCCATCGAGGTCCCACGACACTCGCGTTCCACTTGGCTGCAGCACAGCATCCTCCTCCTCCTCCTCCTCCTCCTCCTCCTCCTCTGTGACCTTCCAGCAGGGCTCTGTGCAGAGAAAATGAGATTTCCCTTGCCAAGGGAAGTGTTTTGCTTCTGGAGGGGGGTGTTAGGGCAGGTAGGGAGCTGGGCTCATCTGCATGCACCTCGTGACTCCAGCTGCTGCAGTGATGCCTTTGGTCATGTTCTCCAGGCTCTGCTTATCTTCTGGGGACCTTTCTGCATCTCTGAGTCCAGCCTTAACTCCAAAGGAAAAACCTGGTGGTTTCCTGGTAGTGCCATCATCATCCTGGGGTGTTTCTCTGCTGACATTGCCCGTAGGCTGGGAGGGAGCTGCACAGATGGGGTGTGAAGTTTGGCATCCCTGCATCCCTTTGGAGCTAGGTGATGCCTGGTACATCCCTTGGCAGAGCTGGCAGCCCTGGAGGGTGCTGAGCAGGTGCTCCCAGGGGAAGGCAAGGCCCTGGCACCATTAGAAGCACATTCCTACATGACTTCAGTGCAGGCACTGGGTTTCTAGAAGAGGCTTTGCCCTTGCCCTGCCATAGCTGTCACTGCTTGAGCTGGGGCTTGTGGCCAGCCTAGCTCAGCCCCTTGCCCTCTGTGCTCCTGGCTGTGTCCTGCCAGTAACTGGGGTGGGATGGGGAAGGAGCAGTAGCCCCCTGCTCCCCCTCCCCTCTGTGCCCTGCCAGGATGGCTGGTTAGACAGCACACCAGACCCAGCCCATTCCCACTATCACCAGTCCCTGTGGCTGTTGCTTATCCTGGCAGCTAAAATGAAAGCTGCAAAGAACTGCTCTCTTGGAGGCTCCAGGCCTGAAGCAGCAGAACCTTGCACCCAGACCAGCTCTGAACTGTCCTTTCCTTGCCCCCTTGACCTTGCAGTGTGCCAGACCAGCATTACTTCTGCTGATGCCCTGGCATCCATCCACTGTGTGCATGGAGCATGAGGAGCTCTCAGCATCCTCCTGAGGAGGGAGGCTCTGCCTGCAGCTTATTCTCTGTCTATCCTATTCTGAAGCATCAGCTTTGCTCTGCAGAGGTCCCCAGGGGACAATGAGATCTGGGAAAGGCAAGTGCCTGTCTGCTCTCTCCAGCTGCCTCAGGGCTGCAGGGTGTCTGAACTTGTCTCCCTTCCCATCAGAGGATTTCGTTGGGACCTGTCAGTGGGAACTGGCTGCAAACTGCTGCTGCAGGAGGATGCTGCAACTGGGCCACAGTCAGACATGGCAGTCCTGCTGCAAACCCCCTGGTGATAGAGATGCAGAGAAGCCATCTGCCCTTTGCCTGGGGTGCAGTCTCTTCCCTGATGCTGCACTGGTGGCACCAGCTGCTTTTTGCTAACCTGTCTGTACTTGAAGGCCTTGACCAGGGCAGCTGGCACCAGTCCTTGCAAGGTCTGCAGTGGAAGTTATCGTTCCCTGGAGCTGACTGGCTTATGCTGCAGGTACCTGCCAGGGTCTGCTTTTTGTTCTGGAGCTTTTGAGTCATTCATGGTCTGGCTTGATGCTATCAACACTCTTCTTATCTTCTGCAAAGCAGGCAAGGTCCAAGCAGGTCACCTTCTCCTGCCTGCTTGCCTCGCCAGAGGCGCTGGGGCCGGATCCAGGAGCTGGGCTGAGCTGGAGGCTGTACCAGGCAGCTCTCACTCTCCTATCACAGCAACCTCCCTTTGCCCCTGCTTTGTTTGCAGTCTGGGGGGAAGAGAGGGAAAGCAAGGGGTGATTCAGCAGCTGTGAGGTGGAACCCAACTGTTTGAGCAAGGTCTGTAGACAAAGGGGACGGTAATGTCACACTGAGAGAGGATCAGACTCTTACCTTTGGCAGGTAGCAACAGGTCTTGATGGCTGTGGGCAGTGGTGATGTGACTGGCAGGGGTGTTGTGGGCAGCCCAGCTCAGAGCTGAGGTCTGGGAGTTGAGAGGATCACAGCCAGGCTGTGCTGGACACCTTGCATTGGGGTAGCCAGACCCTGCAGGGACCTGGGTGCAGCTCAGGGCTTTGCCTCCCTCCTTGTGTGCATCCCATGGGATGTGCCCTGCTTGAAGCAGGCAAAATGGTTGTATTCTTGCTTGAATCCTTGCTTCTCACAGACTGAAAATGTCTTGAGGCTGGATGCTCCTGGATTTTCACTCAAGTCCTGCACATCAGGCTGGTCACAGCTTCCTGCCCAGCAGTGATGGGGTGCAGGAGTTTGATCCCCAGAATCAGGGCTGGATGTCTTGCTTTTCCTGCCTCTCCCTGTGCAGGATTTGCACACCAAGCCCACGGGGAAGGTTTGGGTGGGTGCTGCCTGTGTGCCCCTCTGTGGTATCTGCATCACCTCAGTGAGTCACAAAAAGCAGTAGAAATTAATTGCCTTCCTGGTTCTTGGCTTTTCTTCCTAATTAGCAACAAGAAAATAATGAGGCTGGAAGGAAACATTTGGTTTGATCTGGAGGAAATTGGTTTTACTTAGGAGCTCTTTCTATACCTGCAGCTTTATAAAACCAAGAGATGTCATTTTAGGGTGGAAAACCAAAGCTTTTCCATCCTGGCCATTGAGACCATTGGGTTCTTCTCTGAAAGGTTGCCCCAATCAACCCAAATCACTGAGAGCAGCCCAGAGGGAGGTGCAGGAGAGCCCTCAGGTCAAGGGGTGACATTGGAGCCTCTGAGACACAATGGATGTCATTGAAGTATGGTGGTTTTGCCACCTCCTCTCACAGGGTGCCATGAGCCTTGGCCTCACTCTATTTTTAGGTGTAAACCACCAGCTATTTAATTCTTTTCTAGCAATTTCAATTTTCCTTCCCTTCCCTGGAGACTTCCCCATTACAGCTGAGACCTGTGCCAGTGCCAGGCACGTGCAGCTCTCTCCCTGCCCTTCCCTGCTCTCCTTCTTCCCTGTCTTTGCAGGCAGGGGGATGGATCCAGCTCTGTGTTACAAGGGAGGCTGCACAGCAGAGCTAGGACATGCTCCCAGCACCAGACATCCCACAAGGGTTGTACTGGAGGCCACCAGCCATCAGCAAAGCCTGGCTGATCTTTGGGCAACCACAGCAGCAGCAGCTGATGGTCAGGCAGGGGAAGAGAGGAAGCCAGCAGCATTTTTGGGAGGCTGGAGCCAAAATCTGGAAGCCTGGGGTGGGTTTTCCCCCAGGAACCAGTTGCAAAATGTTCTGTTCCTGTGTTGGCATCTTCACAGGGCTTTAATCCTGCTGGGGGCTGAGCCCCACATCCTCAACCTTCTACCACCCCAAAATACAGAGCATGGAAGCCAGGTCAGGGTGGGTTCAGTGCTCTGCAGGCCCTGGAGCCCAGCCCTAGCCCTCCTCCCTGCCCCCCTGTTTCTTCTAAGTGGAGAAAGAAGAGGCTGGTGCTGGGTCATGGCTTTGCAGATGACTAGTCCCCCATGGCTGGTGACACATCAGTGACTGTGTGGCTCATCTAGCAGAGCATCCATGTGTCAGGGCTCTCCATAGTCCCCATGCCCCAGGGGAGGGTGAGAAGGTGTCTGCACCTTCCTGCATCCCTCCCCAGCCAGTTGATGGCTTTGCTGATGCCACAGGGCTGCTGCATCTGTCTATAGCCACCCAGATCCTGCCAGCCTGCTGTCCTAAAAGGGTTAAAGTGGCCTTTGGAGGGCCCCTGGTGCTGCTGAGATGTGTGTGTCTCCTCCAGCCTTGCTCTCTGCAGTGTCCTTCAGAAGGGCAGCTCTTCTGAGCATGCCTACTCCTACTCCCCACCATCCTTCCTGGACCCTGTGCCTTCTCCCAGGGCTTTTCCAGCACCACAGCAGCTCAGCACCCAAGGCACCCAGGGACTCAGTCCCACCCTGCAGCTCAGAGCAGTACCCAGCGGTTTGGGTGCTGGCTCCAACCCTGCAGCCCCAAACCAGGTCCCCAAGGCTGCAGAGAGGAGGCTTCACCACCCCCTTGCCCAGGCTAACCCCTCATCTACCTCCTTTCATTAAAACCCACCCAGGGAGGGCAGGAGGTGCCTATCCCCTGGCTAATAATTGTGTAATTCCTCTCCTCTGACTGCCTCTGCCTGCTGGAGCCTGCAGCCACCCTCAGCCTGGCAGGATGGGATGCTTTTGGAACCATTCTCATTTCTTGGGCCTCCTCCTAGCTAAGAGGCATTTTTCCTGGAAGCAGCTTGGCTTTCCCAAGCAGATCCCATGGGTGGGTGCTTGGGAAGGCAGGGTGAAGCCACAGGAGCATCCTGTTTAACTGGGAACGTGCTGAGCCCTTTGAGTGCCTTCCCTCCTTCCTCTCCTGCTTACCCAGCTCCAGCTCAAACACCAGCCAAGTGGCTTTGCTTCCCTCCTCCTTCATGGGTTTTTTCCTCCTGTGACAGGAGGGGACATTAATCCCAGCCTGCAGCTCTGGGAGGAGGTGATGGCTGGTGGCAGTCAAGGTTGTGGGGACAAGGACATTGGTGGCTCTGGGGGTCACCGGACCCCATGGTCCCCAGGGCTGGCAGTGTCTCCTGGTGCAGCCTGCCTCCAGCATTGGCATTGTGTCTGGATGTCTATACACATTACATGTTTTAGATATATAGATATATAGCTATTTTAACATGTATTTTATTTTTTCATCACCTCTGAATCTCCAGACCTCAGCTCAGGAACCTTGGAAGGGTCTGGGGATCATCCAGTCCAAGCCCCCTGCTCCAGCAGGGTCACCCACAGCAGCTTGCCCAGGGTCACCTCCAGCTGCCTTGGGAATCTCTCCACACAAGGAGACTCCACAACCTCTCTGGGCAGCCTGGGGCAGGGCTCTGCACCCTCACACCAAACAAGTTTCTCCTCCTGCTCAGCTGGAACCCCCTGGGTTCCAGTTGGTGCCCAGTGCCCCTTGGCCTGACCCTGGGCATCACTCAGCCGAGTCTGGCCCCAGCCTCTTGCCCCCCTTGAGCCTTTAGCTGTTGCTCAGCATTGAGCAGCTCCCCTGTGGGGCTGCTCTTGTCCAGGCTAAGCAGCCCCAGGGCTCTCAGCCTTTCCTCCTGCCAGAGCTGCTGCAGTGCCCTCAGCATCTTCCTGGGCTCTGCTGGACTCTCTCCAGTAGTTCCTTGTCTCTCTGGACCTGGGGAGCCCAGAAGTGGACCCAGGACTCCAGATGTGGCCTGACTAGGTCACAGCCCACATCTGGAAGGCTTTTCAGAACCATGGGGATTTCAGGGACTCTTACAGCTTTGGTTCCAGCAGTATTCCTGCAGTGGCAGATGTAGACATCTCCCAGTCCTGGCATGGAGCAGGGAAGTATGTGAAGCTTTTCCCTCCCTTCTTTCATCTTAAGTGTCCTTTTGAAGTGTTTGATTAAAATCTTCCTAGAATGTTCTTTCCACACTACTCAAGAGAGGTCTTTAAGATTAAGGGAGTGCTGCCAGAGCTCTGACTAAGCCTGACCTTGGGGCCTGTGCCATGTGGAGCTGTGTTGCAGTGGCCAGGGTGATGGGAAGGGAGAGATGGGATGGGGAAATGCCACCAGGCAAGGAGGGAGGGGACCTTACAGCTGCTGTAGGACATGGTGCCTGTGGTCTTTGGGGCTTTCTATTGCAGGATGAGGTTGAACTGAGCAAAGGGCAATGATCCCTGCAGCCTTCTGGAGCCATAGAGTGGAATCACCAGAATTGTTTTGGTTGGAAGAGACCTTTAAGGTCATCAAGCCCAACTGTTAACCAGCACTGCCAGGTCACCACTGTGACCCAATTAAAGAGATGTTGGGCAAGGAAAGCTGTTGCAGAGAGATGCTCCTGCTGCAAAAGTTTGCTCTGCAGCTTCTGAACATCAGTGATCTTCACTTTGGTGCCAGCAGACTTGCATGAGGCCATTCCTGCCCAAGGGCAGGCAGCTGAGAGCAACATCAGGGCTTCTCCTCCAGTAACCTCAGCAGTGGCAGGAAGCACCTGATGGTGCCTGTTGGGTTGTGCAGCAGGGCAGGTGAGTTTTCCCCTAGGTGCATAAAATAGGCTGCTATTTTGAAGGTCTCCAGACCTTGCCAGGACCAGTCCTAGCCCCAGCAAGTGTGAGGGCTCCCACTTGAGCTGCTACAGGTTCATCCCCATCCTACCAAGGAGAGAACAGGACAGCTTTTCCCAAGGCCCTGGCTGCTGGAGGAGGCAGTGCCATGTCAATATTTACTCCTGACCAAACAGCCTGGGAGAGACTCTGACCTACATGAGGTTTTCTCCTTCCCCAGCTGTATCTGGGTTACCAAGCTCCCAGCACACTGCCTGGATGCTGTGCCTGCCATTATACAAGCTCCATCCAGCAGCATCTGCTTCTTCACTGCCTAGTGACTCAAAGCCACCATATCTGATCCACTTTCATCCTCAGCCTAGGCAGGAAGAGCCTGAAGGGATCCAGAGGGAAGGGACATGGAGGGAAAGGTGCTGGGCACCCAGGAGCAGTCAACTCCAGCCAGGTCCCACAGGAGTGTTTGCCTCAGGTGGTGCTTCTTGAACTGTAGCTGAAGTAGAGACAAGCTCCATGCCCTCAGCTGCCCACAGCAGCTTGGAAACCCTCTCTCATGGCCAGAAGAGGATGATTTGCAGGTCTCAAACCAACAGTAGCTCTCAAGACAGCTCTGGTGCTGGGAATCTGCTACAAAAGGAGGCCGGATCCAGGTGGGAGTTGGTCTCTTCTCCAAGGAACAAGTGACAGGACAAGAGGAAACAGCCTCAAGTTGTGCCAGGGGAGGTTTAGGTTGGATATTAGGAACAATTCCTTCCCCAAAAGGGCTGTCAAGCCCTGGCCCAGGCTGCCCAGGGCAGTGATGGAGTCATCATCCCTGGAGAGGTTGAAAAGCCATGGAGATGTGGTGCTGAGGGCCATGGTTAACCTGGCAGTGTTAGGTTACTGATGATCTTAAAAGTCTCTTCTGCCCTAAGGATCCTGTGATTCTACTGTCTTTTGAAGGATGGGGATTTCCTCCTGTCCTTCCAGTGCTTAGGCTGTGTTTAAAAGTGTCCCCAGCTGCTTTCTGCCCTCCCCTGAGGAGAAGCTGACCATCAGGGGAGAGCCATCCCCATGGTCACCTTGCTGGGCACACGTGAGCCTGGTGTGTGATGTGGGCAAGGAAGTATTTTAACAGGGACTATTAACTGCTGGATTTCCCTTTCCTTGTTTGCTCAAGCTCTCAGGGTTGATGTTTACTCAACTGCTCTTGCTTTTAATAGTTTGGATGGCCTTTGATGCTGTTGACAGGGGAACTGCTGCCATGGTGTTTGTTTTCCAACAGAAGAAACTCAGGTGCCAGTGTGTGCCCTGTGCTGGGGAGGTGGGGTCATGGGGCACTCTTGGTCACTTCCTTCCTGGTGGGCTTCAGGAAAAGCAGCCCAAAGCCAGGGGGTGCTTTTTCACCTCTGTCTGCTCTCCTCCTCATCCTCTGGATGTGGCTGTGCCACCACATCCCCTCTGCTCCTGCATCACTTGGTCACTCAGGGTGTGCTGGCAGCAGCATGCAGGGGTCTTCTCCACCTGCTGCCTCCCTGCCACTGCTCCTGACTCCCTAGGGAAGTGCTTCCCAAGCAGCTAATGCAGTCCTCCCAGCCAGGGAAACCTCTCAGATCCCAGCTCCTGCCCTTCTGCTTCTCCACACAGGAAAATGAAGGAGTGTTGGGAGCCTTGCTGTGCCCCTTCTGCCTCCCAGCTCATCCCAGGGGAGGATTTGCAGCTCCCACTGGAGGAGAGGAGTCCCAGTTTCCAGCCAAGCCACCCCATCTGGGGACAGGTGGCTGGCAGCAGTAGGTACCAGGCAGGTGAATGACACAGTTACCTGCTGTGCAAATAACCTCTTACCAAAGCAGCCAGGAACAGGAGCCTGGAGGTTATTAAGGATTATTATCATTATTAAGCTGTTATCAAGACTTATTCCCCTTCCTGCTGCCCCTGGATGTGCCTGTGGCCAGGCACCCTCATCACCCAGCATCCTGCTGCAGCCTCCCTCTTCCTCTAGGAGAGAAATCCAGGTGGAGAGCTAGGATTGAGCTGGTTCCTCCCTGCCTGCCATCACCCCCACAGCGAGAGCCTTTCATCCCATTAATCACCCCCACCCCAACGTGGGATCCCAGCCCAGCACTCAGAGCAGGATCCCAGCAGGATCTCAGCAACAGATTGGTACCCAGGAGCTTTCTGAGTGCTCTAAAAATACTGAGTGGAGAAAGCAGGGAGTGAAAAATGGCTGAGATTCAGCGAAATCAAAGGCATAATTAACATGCAGCCCCTCTGAGTGTATTTTTAGGGCCCTACAAAAAGGCTCTAAAACATTGAATTCACATCAGCACGCGAATGTTCCAGTTTAATGGGATCCTGGGGCCTGTGGGGAAGGAGGGAGAGATGCTTAATTGTCAGTGTTTGTGTTTTATTCATGATTGAACATACTTAGTGAGCAAAAAAACCTGATTTGCTGCAGGCTTCTTGCTGCTTGTGTGGCTTTCAACCTGATTCCAGCCAGGGCTGGCATATGTCGAGTCAGGCAAGTGCCTGGTGTGCTTGGAAAGGCTTAGTTCTTCCTGGTGTTTGCATGAGCTGGGCTAGGAAAAGGGATTATCACTTCCCTCCCATGGGGAGCTCCTGCCAGGGCTGCCTTGGGCTCTGAGAAGGTTAGAGACAGATGGAAAATCCTAGAGGGGTCAATCAGGAATTGCATCCAGGCCTGCAGGTCCTTGGATGCAGGTGGCCAGACACTGGGGGAGTGTTGGGAGAAAGCTCAGATGCTTCCTGCAGCAAAGGCTGGGTAGATTGGGATTTAAACTCCCTGTCTTCACAGTTTCTGTGGAAGTTCAGGAGTGTGGAGACTGTGGATGGCAGAAACCCCTTGCAACCTTGAGGGCTGGAAGAGATGATCCCTTCCAACCCAAACCGTTGTGGGATTCTGGGATTTGAGGTTTGATCCTGCCCTTGGGGACCTGGGGATGGCTGTGGCCATGGCCAGGAGCTGACTCACTGCCTGGCCTCGGGGTGGGACTGGGGGAGCAGCTGCTTCTCCCAGCAGAGCTGCATTCTACGGGCTGCAGGTGGAGGAGGCATGAGCCAGCACCGTGGAGCAGATGTGGTCCTGTGGGCTCATTGTGTGTATGGGGAGGGTGGGATGGGGGTGAGGCCCTCCCCATGATGCTGAGGGCTCTGGATCACCAGTGGGATGGGGGCTCCTTAGGGAGGGGGGTTGTAATCTGGTGTGCAGCCATGTGCAGATGGCGCAGGCACCGGTCGGAAGGAACAGGGGGTGCCAAGGCAGGGTTCCTTCTTTTAAACTGCTTCCCTTGCCAGGGAACAAATGTGCCTTGCTTCAAAATAATAATTATAAAGCCTGGGAGAGGAGCCAGGGAACCCAAAATCCTTCTGTGGGTATCAGTGCCTTGGCTGAAGCGCTGCCTGGGTTGGCAGCGTGCTGCCTGCCTGGCAGATGCCCATGGTGTGGGAACTGGGGGGTGTTTGGTGGGTGAGTGTCATCCCAGCAGCTCACAGCTGGCTCAGAGACCTTTGTTTGGGGTCATGCTGTGATTTAAAAGGGGAACACAAGTCTTCTCTTACCTTACACCCCAAAGAATAGCCCTGCACCGTGAGGAGATGTCCTGCCCTGCTCCATGCTCAGGAGCAGCTCTTCCTGCAGCCTCCCAGCTTGCTCCTGAAGCTGCAGGAGGGAGAACAGGGAGCTGCTCCAGTTCCAGCCTCAAACCCACGCAGCACCAGCTCTCCTCCCTGTCCCTTGTGTCAGGAACACCTAGGGACAGGCACTGCACTGCTGGCTGCTGGCTGCTGCCTGAGCCTGGCACGCTGGGTGTGAGGGTGCTGTCTGACAGGAGGGAAATGCCAGTGCCTACGTGTGCTCAGGATGAGTAACTGTGATGGGAAGAGCTGGAGCCAGGGACAGCTTGTGTTGGGATGACTGCCTGTGCCACAGACAGCTGGCATGAGAGCCTGGGGGTCCCTTGAGAGACCCTGGGGTTACCCAGAGGGTGGCTGCCATCTCCTGAACTGGGACTTGCTGTTGTTTTCTGCCCTGAGATCAAGGAGTGCCTGGTTCTGCGGGTCTGGTGAAGCTGCGACCAGAACGGGGTTAGAAAGGGAAGCTGAGGCACACGAAGAGTAACTGATGCTGAAGAGTGCAGAGGAGGCTGATGGCTGGTCCCCAGGGGTGTCTTCCTGCAGAAAGCATCCTCCATTTGTGTGGTCAACATGTATCTTGCTCTCTCCTCCTCCTCCCCAGGCTTCCATGTGATCCCTTCGGTGTCCAGCATCGTTCCCGAGAGCTGCCTGCTGATCGTGGTGGGCCTTTTGGTTGGGGGACTCATCAAAGGGGTGGGCGAAGAGCCTCCCATCCTCAAGTCCAACATCTTCTTCCTCTTCCTCCTCCCACCCATCATCTTGGATGCTGGCTATTTCCTCCCTTTACGCCAGTTCACTGAGAACCTGGGCACCATCCTCATCTTCGCCGTGGTGGGGACGCTCTGGAACGCCTTCTTTCTGGGTGGCCTGATGTATGCTGTGTGCCAGCTGAGTGGCCCCAGCCTGAACCACATTGGCCTCTTGGCCAACCTGCTGTTTGGGAGCATCATCTCAGCTGTGGACCCAGTGGCTGTGCTGGCTGTCTTTGAGGAGATCCACATCAACGAGCTGCTCCACATCTTGGTCTTTGGAGAGTCCCTGCTGAACGATGCTGTCACTGTGGTGAGTGGGTGAGGGGGGTCGGCCAAGGGGTTGGAGTCTGCTGTGGGGGAGTGTCTCAAGGTGGTGGCATCAAGATGGGCAGGTCTCAGGCCAGCCCTAGACTGGGTTCCTGCAAGCTGCCAGGTGCCTCCTGCCAGCTGAGCTGCCGCAGCTCTGCTTGCTCCTGACCTTTTGCAGATGCAAAGCTAAATATAGTTGCTTCAAACACTGCAGAGGTGGCTTAAGGTGAAGCAGATGGCAGTTTGAGGAGTCCAAGAGCACATGTCCTACCAGCTACTGCCTCTCAGTAAAGAACAGACCTGGGCCTGGCAGTTTGGTCTGCTGGGGATCTGCTCTCCTAGGTGAAGCTGCTGCCTGCTGCCCTGCTCGTGCCTGTTCTGCCATGCAGAACAAGCAGGAGCAGGGAGGGGCTGGTGCTGGGTCAGGCAGCACTGCTGTGGAGCTGCTGCTCCCTCCTGTCTCCTTTGTGTTGTCGTCCTTGCTGCAGCACCCAGGAGGTGGGAGGGCAAGGCCATGGCCAGAGTGGCAGGTGGAGAGCCATGGGGGCTGTGCCCAGGCTGGCATCCCACCAGGGTCACTCCTCAGTCTCTGAGCAGGAACTTTGAAGGGAACCCTTTGGGAGGGTTGGGGGCCAGGCCACCTACTCTGGGACCATTTCTAAAGGACATCTGTGTCCAGGTGCTGGCTTGGTTGTCAGGATGGTGTCCTCCTCTGCAGAGCTGACCTCTACATCTACTTCCAAACCACTGCTTTTTCCTGGCTCTTCTCCCATGTCCCAGCTGTCCTCTTGGGAGCTGGCTCCTCAGCACACTGCTGATGTTCCTGGTAACAAGGAACTTGCTGTCCTACCCCAGGGATTTTCCCAAGCTCTTCCCACTCCCATCCCTAGGGAATGCTTTTGCCTCCAGCTGTCACATCTATGCCTGTCCATGTCCCAGGACCTGGTTCTGGCAGGCAGGAGCTGGCACCTCACTGGCACCACGCAAGGGAAACTCATTTCCCATCCTGACATGACTGAGTCACCTTCTGCTTTAAAAATCTCTCCAGGAGCTGTGTCTGGAGGTGGGAGAAGGCAATGCAGCCCTGGAGGGGCTCCTCCTGTGAGGTTGCCTTCTTAGCTACAAAACTGCATTCAGGGTTTGAGCTCTTCCCTGGCCTGAGCAGAGCAGATGTTGGCTTTTTACTCCATGAGGCTGTCAGGTGTCCCCAAGCCTGGATCTGTCCTGCCCTGCTCATTGGATGCAAGAACAGCCTCTGGCTGGTTCAGACTTTGACTGAAGCCCCTCCTGGGACAGCAGTTGGGTTTGTGTTGGAAAGGAGAACTGTCCCAGACACATCTCTGATGGCAACACATCCCTATGAGCCACAGAGGATGGGGAGCTGGTCCCTAGAGGTCTGACTGAAGCCCCTCCTGGGATAGCAGTTTGGTTTGTGTTGGAAAGCAGAACTGTCCCAGACACACCTCTGATGGCAACACATCCCTATGAGCCACAGAGGATGGGGAGCTGGTCCCTAGAGGTCTGACTGAAGCCCCTCCTGGGATAGCAGTTTGGTTTGTGTTGGAAAGCAGAACTGTCCCAGACACATCTCTGATAGCACCACATCGCTATGAGCCACAGAGGATGGGGAGCTGTTCCCTAGAGGTTTGTGTCTTGCACAGCAAATCACCACCAACGTTTTTTGGCTTGAGCCTTGGTCAAACACAGGACCTAGCTCAAGGTCACCAATGACCTTCACACCTCATCTCAGGTGTCCCACAGTACCTGCCTGCCTCCCTTTGCTACCTCTCTCCCAAGGAAGGTCCCTGAGCAGCTGAGTCTCCCTCTCAGCCAGGAAGCAACTTGAACTCTCTTCTCCCTTCTCCCTCCCAGGTCCTCTACCACCTCTTTGAGGAGTTTGCCAACTTTGAGCAGGTGACCATTCTCGATATCATCCTGGGCTTCCTCAGCTTCTTCGTGGTGTCGCTGGGCGGTGTCTTCGTGGGCGTCATTTACGGGGTGATCGCTGCCTTCACCTCGCGCTTCACCTCCCACATCCGGGTCATCGAGCCCCTCTTCGTCTTCCTCTACAGCTACATGGCCTACCTCTCAGCTGAGCTCTTCCACCTCTCTGGCATCATGGCGTGAGTTGGGCCCCAGGACCATAGGGAGGATTTACTCTAGTGTAACCACAGCCCTCTGGCTGGCCCAGCACAGGCAGTGCGTACCCAGTGAGGGCCAGAGGTGTGGTTGGGTTGGGGATATGCAGAGAGACAGGTGAGAGGAGTGACTTGTCTTCAGTTGGCCCCCAAAATGCCAGGTTGCTGGCAGCACATTGCCCGTTCTTCTGGGCACACAGTAGCAGGCAGGACCTGTTGGAGCACTCCAGACAACATGGGTTTGTGCTGCCTGGCCCTGATGCTCACTCCTGCCCTGCCTGGGACAAGGAGAAACCTTGTGTTGCCTTCTCTGGTGGCCTTGAATAGTTGCTGGAGTGTCATAAGGCCTGTCCTGCTCTGGGGTTTGGTATAAGAGCACAAAATGCTGCTGTAGGGCCAGAGGCTGGGGCTGTCCTCTTGTCCCCATGGCTTCTGAAGTGTCCCAACCTTGCCCCTAGGCTCATTGCCTCCGGCGTGGTCATGCGACCCTACGTGGAAGCCAACATCTCCCACAAGTCCCACACCACCATCAAGTATTTCCTCAAGATGTGGAGCAGTGTGAGTGAGACCCTCATCTTCATCTTCCTGGGTGTCTCCACTGTGGCTGGCCACCACTACTGGAACTGGACCTTCGTCATCAGCACGCTGCTCTTCTGCCTCATCGCGAGAGTGTTAGGTGAGGTGGCAGTGTGGTGGCAAAGTTCTTGGGGACAGTCCTCGGTGATGGGCAGCTCTCAGGGCCAAGAAGCCCAAGTTTGACTTGCTGGGGAAGCTGAGGTTGCCTGGGTGGCACTGTTGGTGGTGGTTGGCTCTGTGGAGAGGTAGGGTTAAGGTCACAGTTTTGCTAGAGGTGGGGTTGAAGCTGGTGATGGTTGTTGGGATGAGTGAGTGGGACAGCACCCCTTTGTACCCGTGGCTCTGAGGGGTCAAGCCAAGCTGGGCTGCTGAGAGGGGTCTCTTTGGGGCTGGATCCTTCACTGTCCACTCACAGGAGGTCCTGCCCTGCTCCTCTAGGTGTCCTGGTTCTCACCTGGTTCATCAACAAGTTCCGGATCGTGAAGCTGACGCCCAAGGACCAGTTCATCATCGCCTACGGGGGCCTGCGGGGAGCCATCGCCTTCTCCCTCTGCTACCTCCTGGACTACAAGCACTTTGGCATGAGGGACATGTTCCTCACAGCCATCATCACTGTCATCTTCTTCACCGTTTTTGTGCAGGTTGGTGGCACGCAGGTGTGGTTTCAGTGAGCCCCAGCTGTGTGTGGAGAGTGAGGAGCACGTCCCCAGCCTCCACCCCTGCCCCTGCCCCTCTCCTCCTTCTCCCAAAGCTCTTGAGACTCTTGAGTGACACCAGCAGTGTGGAGCTGTGCTGAACCCCTCCTGCTCCCACTGCTGTGCTTTGGGAAGAGGTCTGACCTCCCCTCCCTGTTCCCTAGGGCATGACCATCCGGCCTCTGGTAGACCTGCTGGCCGTCAAGAAGAAGCAAGAGACGAAGCGTTCCATCAACGAAGAGATCCACACGCAGGTAACCAGCTGCTCCTGGCCAGCCCTTCCCACACGCTTCTCTTCACCACCTTAGCCCTCTTCTCTCTCTGCTTCTGCCACCTCCACCGCTGTAACCAGGCAGGTTTACAGAGCGGGAGCTGCCCCTAAATCGGTGCCCAAGGTAAGGGGGGACAGAGCGAGGGCTCTCCCCTATCTGTGTCGTCCAGTGCCCACCGACCTAGACCTTCCCTGTGCCTGGTAGAGCAGCAGCCTGGTTGTGTAGGACTGTGCTGCCCTCCTGAGGTCCATCCTGGTCCCACAGCCCTGCTTTTGCACCCCCCTGAGTGCCCTCACCCCTGTGTCAGCGTGGGTGTCGGGGTGGGAAGAGGGTGGGCAGCAGCCCTGCGAGGTGCCTACGCTTTCGACCTTCTCTTCCAGTTCCTGGATCACCTTCTGACAGGGATTGAGGATATCTGTGGTCACTATGGGCACCACCACTGGAAGGACAAGTGAGTGTGGAAGTTGGGTGACTTGGAGAAACTATGGGGAGATGGGGAAAGGTTTGAATTGCCACCCAGCAGGTTTCTCAGTCCCCCAGGATTTCCCTCCAGGCTTTAATATCCACACATGCTCCCTTTGATGAGTTACAGCCCTGGGCTGGACACAAGGAGCTACACCCCTTCACCACACCACCCATGGCATGTCCACAGCAGTCTGGGAGCTGCTGGTGGCCCTTCCCTGCAGGAGCTCAGGACCATTCATTGTGGGTACAAGCAGCTGCTGGGTGGTTTGGAGGTTGCCTGGCTTGGGAGGGAGTTGGGGAATCCCTAGCCTGACCTCCGCTGGTGGGAACTGAATCATCTTCTGCTGGCCAGGGCCAGGGCCAGGGCCAAGGCCAGAGCCAGGTACAGAGCCAGGGCCAGGGATGGGGAGCAGGGAGTGGGTGCTGGGGCAGGGGATGATCTGATGTGTCACTGCTCCTTCTTTTCCCCACGCCCTCGGGAAGGCTGAATCGCTTCAACAAGAAGTATGTGAAGAAGTGCCTGATAGCAGGGGAGAGGTCCAAGGAGCCCCAGCTCATTGCCTTCTATCACAAGATGGAGATGAAGCAGGCGATCGAGCTGGTGGAGAGTGGGGGCATAGGCAAGATCCCCTCTGCTGTCTCCACTGTCTCCATCCAGTGAGTTCTCCAGCCCTGGCTTACCCTGTGCCTCCAACAGGACCTTGGTGTGGGTTGAATGCTCCCTGCTAGCGGCCTCAGGGCAAGCAGCTGTTGGGCCCTGCCGTGGCCACCACAGCATCATGCTGAATCCTGTCTCTCCATGCAGGAACATCAACCCCAAGACCCTCCCTGAGGAGCGTGTCCTTCCAGCTCTGTCCAAGGACAAGGAGGAGGAGATCAGGAAAATCCTGCGCAACAACCTGCAGAAAACCCGGCAGAGGGTGAGGTGTCCTCTGGAGCTGTGCATGCCCCTTTGCTTCCCTGGGGGTGGCCAGAAGCCCTTAGGGGCAGCTGTGCCCTTCACCCTCTTCTCTGCCTCCCTGCCCTCCTACCTCTCATGTTCCTGGTCTGGCTCTCCCTCCCCAGGAGGCCTTTCCTCTTGGGGTGGGGCTGGGATAGTGCTGAGGGGGAGGCAGTGGCTATGCCCAGCTGGACCAAGGCGGGGGTCAAGATCAGGCATTTGTGTAGCACACAAGGGACAAGCCACCAGCTTGCTTGGATATGCCCTGCCCACTGGTGGCTGATCCATCTCCAGGAGAATGGGTGCTGGGACCTTCCTTTGCCTTGCTGGGTGGGGTTTTTTTAACCTGTCTCCTCTTGGGGTCTTCTCCCAGTTGCGATCCTACAACCGGCACACGCTGGTGGCTGATCCCTACGAGGAGGCCTGGAACCAGATGCTCCTGCGGAGGCAGAAGGCCCGGCAGCTGGAACAGAAGGTGTCAAGGGGATGCTGGAGCAGGCTGGGGTGGATGGTGGGGGACTGAGAAGGGCTTCCCAGCCTGGGAACGATGTCCTGCACAGGGAAGGGGCTGTGGTTCAGATGACAGTGGGTGACCCCACACCTGGAGGGTCCTCTGATCACCTCAGGCTCTGAGCAAGTCCTTGCAGCACAGCTGGAAGGATGCATGCACGTGTCCTCTGCATCCTTCTGGTGCTTCTCACTCATCCCCTTGGCCTGGGGTCAATTCCCTGCTTCCCCCTCCCCATTCATCCCAAACCCTGTGCTCCTGTTGCAGATGAACAACTACCTGACGGTGCCAGCTCACAAGCTCGACTCGCCCACCATGTCCCGAGCTCGCATAGGCTCAGGTAGGTCTGAGGGAGCAGCAGTGCCAGCACCTTGCTGGGCATCACCAGCACTTCAGTGCTGAAACACTCAGAACTTGCCTTGTCCTGCACCTCCTCTAGCTCTGGTTGTCCCCATCATGCTCCCTCATGGCAATGCAGCCAAGCCCCAGGGGTTTGCTGTTCTCAAGCCCGAGTTCTGCCTGAGCAGAAGCATTCAGTTCACTTCCTGGTATGATTCCCACTGGGAACTGACCTTGGGTGGTTGTAGATCAGTTTGGAGCTCAGCTTGCTCCATCCACACAGCCATGTTTCTGTCTTACTCCCTGCCCTCTGTGGGGAAGAGGTCCAGGAATGCTCAGCTCCAAGACCTACCCATGGACTGCTGACTTCTCCACCATGCATTTTACTTTGCCATCTTTGGTTCCTCCTGTCCTGTGTGTCCTGTCCTGCTTTGGGGACAGCAGGCCGGGGTGTGACAGGAAGTGGAGGTGATGCTGGCGCTTGTCAAGCCTCTGGTTAATCAGCAGAGGGCAGCTTCGCCCTTAGCGAATGGCAGAGTCCTGGAGCAGCTCCAGATGGGATGTGGAGATTAAAACCAAGAATTAAACGGCAGGCTTGAAAATGAGAGCGAGCGAGCCCAGGCATCCCAACCCCAAACACCTGGGGACCCCTCAGACCCTTCCCTCCCCTGATCCAGTTCATTGGTGACCCCATGAGTTGGACCCTTCCTCACCCCTCTCTGCCTCCCCAGACCCTTTGGCCTACGAACCCAAGGCTGACTCGGAGAACCTGCCCATCATCACCATCGACCCAGCCTCCCCCCAGTCCCCGGAGTCTGTGGACCTGATGAACGAGGAGCCCAAGGGCTGCGGTGGCCTCCCGCCCTCTCCCGAGGAGGATGAGGAGGGGCTGGTGATGCGGGTGAAGGAGCCTTCCTCCCCGGGTACTGACGATGTCTTCACCCCGGGGACCGGCGATAGCCCCAGCAACCAGCGGATGCTGCGGTGCCTGAGTGACCCAGGACCTCGGCCGGAGCCGGAGGAGGGAGAACCCTTCATCCCCAAGGGGCAGTAGCAGCTGGCACACGAAGCCTCGCCTCTGTCTGGTTTCTCTCTCTCCATTTGTTCTTTCTTTGCTCTCCTTTTTGGTTTCCTCTTGTCACTACAACACCGGGTTCAGGAAGGGGAGACCACCCTGGATGGACTGGGATCACCAGGACAGCTCTGCCCAGCGAACCCTGGGCTGGCCCTGAGGAGCGGGGCAGGAGCCCCTGGGATGCACTGGGCTCCTCAGCCACCGCACCCTGCGGGTGACGGAGGATTTGCCACCAGAGACTGGGATCTGCAGGCGCCTGGTAGCCCTGGTGGGACTCTCCCAGAGGCTGCCCACCCACTCAGGACCTGCGAGCGGCTCCTGGAGGCGGCTGCAGCCGGCGCAGGGTGGGCTTCAGCCAGGGAGCTGGGGGTGTCCGTGGAGGCTGCCCCACAGCTTCGCCTCTCCCTGGCTTGTCTTTTACCTTCCCCATCGCCTCACTCTGGAGCAGAGAGATGGGAAGACAGGAGCCAGGCTCTGTGCTGGGGCTGCTGCAGCCACCCACCTCACCTGGCACCTTCTTGGGGACCTCAGGCTTGTGCCGCTGCTCCCTGCCTTCGGCCGCTTCTCCAGCGGAGCTGGCTGCCACCCGGGAACCTCTCCTTCAGCCTTGCATTTCATGCCAGGTCTTGTTCAATAAATATCCTAGAGCCATGCAAGAGGGGAGCCAGGTTCCCCCCCACCTCGCCTTGTGGGGGTCCCGTGAGCCCGGGTCCTCTCCGTCCCTCCTGGAACTGCTGCCACCCATCCCTGCAGGGAGCCTCTGCCAGCCTTGGCCTCTCACTCCGTGCCAGGGCAGCAGCGACACCGGACACCCCTTAACCAAAGACAGGGTCCAGGGCACGGGGAGGGGATGTGTGTGAGGGGTGTACATGCTACATGGAGAGGATTATTCTGTCTCTGCAACCAAGAGGAGCTGGGGAAAAGCTGGGGACCAGCTCACCCACTGTGACAGGAGGTTGGCAGGAGGGGGACAGTCTCCCCCTGAGGGGGGGAGCTGGAGGTATTGGGGGTCCTGAATTTTGTAAGGTCCCAGCTTACCCCCAAGATTTGGCTGGGAGGCAGCACTGGGTGTTTAGATCCCTGGGCTCAGGGGTGTCCTGCATCATGCTCGAGCATGTCACCTGGCCCCCCACACGCCACCCGTTCTCCATGGGTGCTGCCTGTCCCACGCTGCAGGGTAGTCATCACCCCCTCCCCAGGGAGCCTGTGGGCTGCTTCCCCTTCCCCACGCTGTGCCTTGCCACACATCAGCTCTGCCCCACTGCCTTGGTGGGCACCCATCCCCCTGCGCCCACCCCCCCAGGACCCCGGGGGCTGCGTGGCTTTGTCACGCTGGGGCCAGAGCCCCTCTCACTGCCTGTGCCTGCCTGCCCTGCCCTGCTCTTGTCTCCAGGAGGAAGAAACAGAAAAGCAATGAAAATTCTCTTGTATAAAAAGGAAAAGACAAAGAAACCAACCAACCAAACACCACATGTAAAGAGAATCTTGGTTTTTATCATGAATATTCTAATAAATTAATGTTAATTTTTAGCAGGGTTTTTTCCAGCTGTTTTTGGGCTCCTCCCTCTGCCACAGGCTCCTGACTGTCCCAGATGGATGAGGTGGTTGGGAGACCTCATCTCCATCGCTGTCAGGATGGAGAGTTGTCCTCTCACCTTCCCACTGTGGCTGGGAGAGGTGAGGAGCTCTGCCCAGGGGGAGCTTTATAAACCATTCCCAACTTGGAGAAACCAGAGGTTCAGCAGAGCTCAGGCTCCCACATCCCTCCCTGGGGCATGAGGGTGTGTTGGGTGGGGAAGGGCTGGTTCTGTCACCACAGCAGGGGGAGGAAGGCACAAGGCAGGTTCTTTTGCAGGGACACATCACCTCATCGCAGCCCCAAGATGCCAGCTGAGCCTTCCAGCACAGCTCTGCCCACCCTGAGCCTGTCCCAGGTCCCTGCTTGCATTGCAGTGGGGTTCTGGGGAGCTAATGGCTCCATCCCCAGGGGAGGGCACGTGGGCACGTTGGAGCCCTGTGATCTTTTCCCCTGGGTTTCCCCAGAAGCCCTAGAAGAGGAGCCAGTTCCCACCAGCATCCCACAACTGCTGAAAGGGAAGATACTCAAGGCAGTGCCTGGGGGAGAGGCTACACTTCGACCCCAAAAGTCCTCAAGGAAAGACCTTCCCAGTCCCAGCAGTGCTTACACCTTCTCTCCCTCCCTCAACCAAGAACGCCCCCCTCCCCCCAGGGGCAGGGGTGCCCTGGGGCAGCTGGAGCTCCTCACTTTGGGGCAATTGCAATGGGAACATGTTTCGTGGCTGCAGATTAACTCTTTGATTCCAGGAGGCCGTGAGTCACCTCTTCACCATCCAGCAGAGTGCATCGTCGCTGACATTGTTCATGTCCTTAAAACACCTGAGGCTCAGGGTCCCCCTGGGCTGGGCTGACCTGGTCACCATGCCACAAGGCTTCCCCCCTCTTCCTGAGGCCTCCCCAGGCAGGATGAGGTGGACAGGGATGTGGGGTGGGTGATGCCCTGGGGCATGTGTGGTGCCGGTTTGGTGGGTGCCATCCTTGCACCCCCTGGGGGGTTAGTTAGGGTGGCTCATCCCCAGGGCAGTGGCACTGGTGGGGGGACCTCAAAGCAGGAGGAGTTGGCTCTGGATCTTGAGTTCATCAAGGAGAGCAGCAGTTTGGCCATCCCTGCCCAAGGGATGGGAGCACCCAGAGGTGCTGACTGCAGCCCAGAAGCTGGGTGATGGGCACCCATCCTCAGAGGAGAAAGCAGAAGCATGGAGCAGCCCCAGGCTGGTGCCTGAGGAGCTCACGTGCTGAGGAGCACCACGTGCAGCCAACCCCTCTGGATTCTGCTCATACCTGTCATGGGAGAACTCCCCAAACCCAGGCATTTCCAGGATATTCCTGTTTCTGTCTTCAAGGGTGAGTAACTTTTCTTAATGAGGGAGGACTAATGATCCCTCCAGGGAGGGGTTGTCACCGCTGAGCAACTGCCAAAGCACACCTCTGAAGTGCCGAGGCTGGGAGGTGGGTGGATGGGCACCAGCCTGTGCCCCCAGCCCCATGGTCCTCCAGTGATGCCTTTTCCCTCTGTGCAGCCCCCATCCCCCTGCCCCATCCACCCCCCAAACACTTTGGGGCCATGCTGGTGGCACTAAGGACAGGGGGAACAGAGGGATCCTGAGTGGCACCTTGTCCCTGCACACACACGTTTATCCCCAGTCCCATAACCCCCATCCCTAGGGATTAAGGAGCTGCTGCCCCTGCAGCTGCAGGAATCTGCCCTGGTCGGGCTGGCTGTGCTCTCCCCTGCCTCAGTTTCCCTCTGTGTGGTCTGGCACAAAGCCCAGCCTTGCAGTGAGGGGCAAGGGGAGAGCAAACAGCCTCATGGCCCCACACCACTGCAAGAGCAACAGGGACCAAGACCCCCTAGGAAAGGCCATGAATCACCTCCAGCATTATCAGCTCTGGGCTCAGCAACCAGCCAAAACAGAGGCTCCCAGCTGGTTCCCTGGCTTTCCCAAGAGGAGTGATGCCAAGCAGCTGGCAGGCAATGGGACTGGGTGTGCTGGAGCTGCCACCACCCCCAGCCATGCCTGCGTGTCACCCAGGGTCTGAACACCCCCAGCGAAGGGACAGGCTGCTCCTTCTGCCAGGGTCAAATCAGTGACATGGAGATGGGCTGTCCCTCAGCAGGGCTTTAAAAGGACAAGTCACAGCAAGCAACACAGCACCTGGTGTCACCAGGAAGCCACCGAGCTTGGGACACACAGGTCATGAGAGGACCAGGGGGACAGGGGCTTCCCCAGCCAGGGACAGCTGGGCAGCTTCAAGGGGGCAGCTCAGTCCCTGCCCCGCTCCAGGGGCACATTGGTGCCATATCCCCCTCCCCACGCCCCAGCAGTGCTGTGTCCCCCTTCCCATGCCCTGGCAGTGCCATCTCCCCTCCACACTCCCCAGGCAGCATTTTGCAGCAGCCAGGGGAGGTGACTGGTGCCATTCCCCAGCTCTGTGTCACCTGCAGTAATAACACCTTGTGCTCCCTTTCATCTCAGGGCCTCCAATGTGGCCCTCAGTGAGGTGGGGGAGTCCCAGTCTCCTCACTTATCATCATTTCCAGGAGTCAACTGGGGACCTGGCAGATTCTGGGGACCCCAGGCTGAGAGCAGCGCAACATTCCTCGTGCCAGGCAGGGAATGCAGGTGCTCACCATGCAACCAAGCCAAATTTGACCTTGCTGTGGCCAGCACAAGGAAACCACCTCTTTGGGCAACCATGGCCACTTGAGACCACAGAGGTAGCTGTTGGCACAGCCCTGGGGACATGGGTGTCATAGAATTGTTATGGTTGGTAAAGACCTCTGAGATCATCGAGTCCAACCATGCACCCAACAGTGCCATGCTCACCACTAAACCATGTCCCCAAGCACCACATCTACATGGGCTTTGAACACTTCCAGGGATGGTGACTCCACCACTGCCCTGGGCAGCCTGGGCCAGGGCTTGACAACCCTTTTGGGGAAGAAATTGTTTCTCATATTCAACCTAAACCTCCTCTGGCACAACTTGAGGCTGTTTCCTCTTGTTCTGACACTTGTCACCTGGGAGAAGAGCCCAACTCCCACCTGGCTCCAACCTCCTCTCAGGGAGTTGCAGAGAGTGAGAAAGGCTCTCCTGAGACTCCTCCAGGCTAACCAAGCCCAGTTCCCTCAGATGCTCCTCACAACATTTGTGCTTTAGACCCTTCCCCACCTTCCTTGCCCTTCTCTGGACACACTCCAGCACCTCCATGTCCTTCTTGCAGTGAGGAGCCCAAAACTGACCCCAGGATTGGAGCTGTGGCCTCCCCAGTGCCTAGTCCAGAAGGACAATCCCTGCCCTAGTCCTGCTGCCACACTAGTGCTGATCCAAGCCAGGATGCTCTTGGCCTTCTTGGCCACCTGGGCACTCTGCTGCCTCATCTTCAGCTGCTGTCAACCAACCCCCCCAGGTCCTTTTCCACTGGCAGCTTTCCAGCCACTCTGCCCCAAGCCTGGAGTATTGCATTGGGATTATTGTGGCCAAAGTTCAGGACCCAGCACTTGGCCTGGTTGAACCTCGGCCCATTGACCTCAGCCCATTGATCCATTCTGTCTAGATCCCTCTGCAGAGCCTTCCTACCCTCCAGCAGATCTACACTTCCACCCAACTTGGTGTCCCCTGCACTCCATCAGCAAGCTCAGTGGCACCTCTGGGGGAAGCTGTGCAGGAGTGAGCAGAGCTGGATGGTGCATGTGAGCCACAGGGAAGTGTCTGGGAGCAGTGTTTGCTGAGGGAGGGTTTGGATCCAGCCAGGGAGAAGGACTCCACCTCCTAAACTCACAGCAGGCACGAGGAGGCAGCATGTGGGTTCTGTTCTTCTGGGTCTGTCCAGCCTGGGGAAGACTGAGGAGGGATCTTACCAATAACTAATGGGAGGTGTTCAGGAGGCTGGGGCCAGGCTTTGGCCAGTGGTGCCCAGGGACAGGACAAGAGGGAACAGGCACAGCCTGGAAGAGAGGAAGTTCCATCTGAACAGAAGGAGGAACTGCTTGACTTTGAGAGTGCAGAGCCCTGGCCCTGGCTGGCCAGGGAGGCTGTGGAGTCTCCTTGTGTGGAGAGATTGCCAAGGCAGCTGGAGGTGACCCTGGGCAAGCTGCTGTGGGTGACCCTGCTCTTCCAGGGGAGGTTGGATTAGATGATCTCTGGAGGTCCCTTCCACCAACCTGTGGTTCTGTGATGTGCATGGGGATGATGACATGTGTGGAGGGGGACAGCTGGTTTGTGTCCATGGAACAGCCTGGCCATGCACTGAGATGGTCAATGCATGCATGGGGACAACTGCCATGGGCACAGGGACAGCCAGTATGAGTCTGTGGGCAGCCTGGGATACATCTGATTTGTGTCAAGTGGCAGTGCTGGGGGTTAGCTGCTGTGAGAGGGAGGCAAGACGAATGCCCCAGTCCATCTGGGAGCATTGCTGTTCCCCTAGGGTAACACTGGGGGATGTCGGTGGCTTGGTCCCTGCTGCTTGTTCAGGGAGCTGGCACACACCCTGCTTAATGGTGGGTGGGACAGAGCCAGTCCCACGTTGGTCAGGGAGTCCCCATGGTCTCTCTTCACCTCCAAGCTGGGCTCTCCCCTAGCTCCTCCAACCCTTTTCCTTCAACCCCTCCACTGAGCAGCCCACAACAGGTCCCTGTGCCTCTCTATGTCCCTGGGTGTCCTGTTCCTCCACACACACACACCAGGGCATGTCCCAGCTCCTCCCTGGATGACTCTCCAGCAGGGCAGAGTGAATATCCTGCAGACAGAACAGGGATGCTGCCCACCCTGGATCAGTGGGGTGAGGAGGACCACAGCATCCCCAAGCCCTCATCTCCCTGCCCAGCCCCTGGCCCACCCTTAGAGCCCCAAAGGGACTTCACAACCCTGGTGCCATCACCCCGGAGGCAGGATCCGCCTGCGTTTCACCCCGAGATGATGATTATTCCTTAATTGCCAACAAAACAAGCACACAAAGCCCAGGTTGGCCCTTGCTGAGCTGGAAGGAAACAACCTCACTGCCATTCCCAGCAGCTCCTTGGGATAATCAGCTGATGATGGATGTCAAGGAGCAGCTCAGCCAGTCCAGCCAGAGCACATCAGCTCTTTTTAATGGGACAATGTTTTCTCCAGAGCCATCTCATTCCTGTCCATCTTGGCCTGGGCAGCACCAGAGTGCATCTCCTGGATCATCCTTAGGCCACCCCTCAAGGATCTGCAGCAGCTCCTTCATCCTGTTGGAACCACAGCTGCATCCTGCCCCACCACCCAGGGGTGGCATGGCTGGTGAGGGTCCCCCAAAACCTCTCTGCATCTAACCAGTCCTTCCCTCCTGCCCCCAAATCCCCCTCAGCCTTACCCCTGGGCAGGGCTGGTGGGCTGGGTCCTGATCCCTAAAGCTGTTTGGCTTCTCTCAGCATCTTGGGAAACTCTTCCTGATCTGGATCTTTAAGCCAGTAGGATTAAAGGGGTTTGGCAGTGGGAGGCAACTGCTTGATTCTTTATCAGATTCCTTGGAAAATCTCTTTCTGGCAAGGCTCCTGCACCCTGGTTTGGACCCTCACAGGGGGAGACCAGGAGCAGAGTTTAGTCCTGGTGGAGATGCCTGATGGAGCCACACGATGATGCTGGTGGGAGGCAGAGGGTGAAACGTTACATGCAGGGACCCTGGAGAAGGGGACTCCAGCCACCCCTGAGGACCCCTCAGGCTGTTGGTACATCATGAGATGGGAAGAATTTCAGATGGGACCAGGGCTCAGGGCAACCCCTTGCCCCTTCTCCCCTCCAAACCCCCCCGTGGGTGCTCCTAAACACCTTAATTCCCCCAAACCCAGATCCCCCCATCACTCAGTTACTCTTTCTGCAGCCAACTCCAGACTCCAGTGGCAAACCCTTGGGACACAGGAGAGGACAACCTGCCACCTTCAAGCCCCAGTTTCAGAGATGGACACTGCAGCTTGGATTTTGCAGCTCTCCCCAAGGAAAAGTGCCTCAGCTTGGGGACCTGAAGGAGTTTCAGAGATGCTCTTGCAACAAATCCTTGCAAAGGTATGAAAATAAACTGGTGCTAGCTCACTGCCCGACAGCGCTTAAGGCTTTTAAGGATGGATCCAAGCTCCCAGCAGGAACTGGGGAAATGGGAGCGTCGGCAGGAGATGCAGAGGCTGGAGTGGTGCCCATCCGTCCGTCCGCGGGACTGCAGGGCACCGGGGAGGTGCTTCCTGGAAATGTCTGCAGGGTTAAATGCCACGAAGAAATGAGCTCTTCAAAGTGATGGGAATTGTTGGGATGAAAGGAAATGGGTGGCCAGCGGTGGCCTGAGGAGGAGGCGGCGGCTAGGCTAGCAGAGAGGCCATGTGATAGGTTTAGGGGCTGGGAGCACCCAATATCAGGCTCCTGAGCTGGTGGGCTCCATCATCCAGGGGTGTCACCTGTGTCTCTTGGGTGTCAGAGCTCTGTGCAGCCAGTTGGCACAGTGGGTTCCCCAGGATACTAGTGGCCAGGGAGAAAGGTGTCTAGAGTAGGGAGTGACAGGCTGGGGATTGGGCTGTGGAGCAGCAGGACATGAAGTATCACAGGGGTATCAGACCTTGGAGTATCTCTGGGGTATCAGACCTTGGGGTATCACTGGGGTATCGGGCCACGGAGTATCAATGGGGCACCAGGTCTTTGAGCATCAATGGGCATCGATGGGGACCCATAGGTGTCAAGGGGGATCAACGGGGATCAATGGGGACCAATGAGTGTGAACGGGTATCAGTGGGATAGATGGGTGTCAGCAGGGATCTGTGCGGATCAGTGGAGGTCGATGGGGATCGAAGGGATCAGTGGGAATCGTTGGCGACCGATCGGTACCAGCGGGCATCAATGGAGCTCGATGGGGACCAATGGGGTGCTCCTGTCACCCCATCATGACCAATCACCGCCGGGATTCCCACAGCAGGGGCCCGCGGGAGGGGCGGGGCTTCGCCTCCTCGTCCCACCCCCTCCGATCTTCGCCCCGCCTCCTCCCCTACCCGCTCCTCCGATTGGTGACGAGCCCAGACCCAACCTTCGTTCTGGTCCTATGAGAGCTCTGGAGTGGCGGTGAGGCCGGGTCGGGATTGGCTGCGAGGTTAGACCAATAGGGGCGCGGCGCGGGGCCAATATAGGGGTGCGGCCGGGAGCGGGGAGCGCAGTGCGCGCAGTAGCCGGTGCGGGTGGGGAGCGGCGCGGCGGGGCCGGTTCGCTGCAGTTTTCCCTCGGGCAACGACCGCGCCTCGCCGCCGCCCCCCGCGGGAAGCAGCACTCCGGGAGCACCTTGACTTGTGGGGCTTTGGCCTTTGTGGGGTTTTCTGGGTTTGTTTTTTTCCCTTTTGGTTTAACTTTATTTCCCGACCCGGCACTTCCGGCTATTTCCGGGCTGTTTCCGGGTGACCCGGGCTCCTCTTCCGGTGGAGGTTCGGCGGAGAGGGCAATGCTGGCGGCGGCAGGAGGGCCCGCTCCGGGCGGCTCGGAGCAACGCTTCAGTGTCCTCACCTGGGAGCAGGTGCAGCGGCTGGACCAGATCCTGGGCGAGGCTGTGCCCATCCACGGCCGAGGAAATTTCCCCACCCTCTCCGTGAGGCCCCGCACCATCGTCCAGGTGAGGCCCGAGGGGGTGAGTAGGCCCCGGTAGGCCGCAGTGAGGGCTGGAGGGGCAGGTAGGTGGCCCTGGGCGATGGTGAGGACTGGGTAGGCCCTGGTGAGGCCGAAGGGGTCAGATAGGTGGGGCCCAGGTGGGCCACAGTGAGGCCTAGGAGGTCGGGTATGTGGCCCCTGGGTAGCCCTCAGTAGGCCCCAGGGGATGGTTTGGAGTAGGGTTGGGGGGGTGGTACAGACCAGGCCCTGCTGCCTCGTTGGACTCTGCCCCGCTCCCGAGGGGGTCAGGGAGAAAATAAAACTGCTGAGACAGCTGTAACCGGCCTGCCGGGCCCCGAGCCAGCCCGGCTGGGCACCCTCTGCCTGCCCCCCTCCCCGTGCTGGCCTGCAGGGCAGAGCTCCTGGCCAACTTGGAGCTGAGCCATCACGGTGTGGGCCCTCCCGGTGGGGGCTGAGGATGCTCGAGGGAATGGGTTAAAAGTTGGGGAGCTACTACCCAGCGTCATGGGGGTGCTGCATGCTCGGCTGGCCCAGGTTCCTGGTTCCCCGTTCTGAGGGTCTCGATGGGGCTGGATGCTCGGCCTAGGGGTGCCTGCTGCATAGCTGTGGGTGTAAGTCATAGCAGAAATGTATAGAGCTGGCAGGACCCTCCTGGAAACAGGCTTCTCTAGAAGAAAAAACACACGTGGATTTAAAATTCATGCCTGGATCAGCTGCAGCTTGCAGCATGGATCCTGCTTTGCTTCCTCCCATCCTGTATTCCTCCTCTTTTTGAGATGGTTTGGTGCCCCAAGAGCTGTGAGCTGTGGGTGACTGAGGTGAGGTGGGTTTTTGGAGCTGCTTCCATGAAATGGCTTCGTGCTGGTGGACATGTTGGGCTCGTGTGTTGTAAGAGGCAGTTATTAATTTAAATGCTAGATCAAATGTCAGTGTCCTTTGATTCTTGTCCCACTGACTGTATCCTCCAGAGTCTGCCTAAGCCTTGGTGTTAAAGAGTTCCTGTTAGTTTAACCATAAAGTAATAACTGTGTTTAATATTAAACTAACAATGTAGTTGGAATAAGCTGATGCATATTCATGTTTGGGAGGCAACTTCATTCCTCAGTAATGACTCATCAAATGTAAAATCGGGCATGTTAGCTTCTAATTAAACAGGCTATTCAGAGAGCTAAAACCCAACTGGCTTTCACAATAAGCTAATCACTAGGATTTTGAAGCCTCAGCTGCTTGAGAAATATTTCGACTTAAGCCTGCAAAAGAAAGGTGACATTTGAAAGGCACTCACTGTCCAGAAGCCTTGGCTGGCTTTGGATTCCTCGAGTTCCTGCTGCATCTGCCGGGGGTGAGGGGGAAAGAAGTGCTGAGCGTTGGCTGGTGGAGCTTTTCAAGTGAGCAGCAGAGGGGAGCTGCTGTCAGGACACTGCCCTTGTGTTGTGCAAGGCCAGTGCAGCTGGGTGCTGGTAAAAGCCTGGTGTGGTGCAGCATCAAATGTTCCACTGCTTGTTACTGTCTGGTTCCACCAAAGTGAAGCAATTCGGTGTCAGAGCTACTGAAAAGGATGTTGCCACTAGCAACTTGAAACACTCAATAACTGAGGGCTGTCCTTCTGACCAACCATGCTGGCAGACCCTGTATTTAGGGCTGACTAAGCTGAAACAAGTAACCTGAAAGGCAGTTGGTTATTCAGTGCAGGCTCTTGTTGTGCTGGGAGGTGGGAAGCACAGGTCCAGGATGCAGGCAGGGTTTGCTCCAGCCTGGCTGTCAGAGTCAATTAGCTGAACCACAAGTAACGTGAGGTGCTGTTTTGGGAAGCAGGTCAGCAGCTGCCTAACCCTTGAAATATCCAACCCTGTGAGGGGGGGAAAAAAAAAAGCCCAAATACCTGAACCCATGGAAAGAGATGTTTGGGGTTGAGACAGGTAGGCTGAAGCCTGCTGTCCTCAGGGAAGTGGCAAGGCTCTCTGCTTCCTGGTGCTTTCTGTGTGGTTTGGGATAAGGTTGACTTGAGCAGTTGGATTTTCCTCCTCTTTTCTGCATGGATGGACCTGTGAGCCTGGAGCTTATGGGTCTGAAATGCTTATGGGTCCTGAGCTGTGTCCAGAAAGGCCTTAAGCAGATGTTCCTTGGGGCTAGAAAAGTAATCTGGCATGAGATCTTCCCTGAGTGCTGGTCCTAGCTCTGCATCCAATGCTTTTGTGACCTATATCTTGTCTCTAAGCCTAGCAGCACAAAACTCTGAACTCCACAAGTAGTGCTGGACCTGTGCCTTGGGTGAGTGACTCTGGTGACTGATCAGTTAGCAGCAAATGCTCACCAGGAACTCCCCTGGATCAACTGTGTGATATTTATCCTCTGAGGGAACAGCTCCATGTGTCTCTTTAGGAGTAAATTCAATTTTCAGGCTCTCTGCCTTTGATAGCAACTGCTTGGATGTGCCAGGAGGGACCCGGGACTTCCGATGGTGAATAGCTCAGTGGTGAACTGTTACCTGCCATGTGACTGTCACCATTTGGTTGGCAAGGAGCCCAGGCACAGTTGTAGCCTGAGCAGTGGTGGCTCATGTCAGGGAGGAAGAGGGGAAGCACCAGCAGAGGAGAGATTTAACCACCTCCAAGTTCACAATCGTTCATCAGTCTGGACCGAGACAGCTTCTGTTTGTGAGGGCAGCTCTTGGCAGCAGAAGCTTTCTGGTGTGGCCTTTACCTTGCTCACCAAGAGGTTTGTGACATTCTAAAGGTTATGTACTGCAGCCCTTCACCTTTTATGTGCTGTTTCTTCTAACCAGAGCTCCTGGAGAGGCAGTTTTAGAGCTGCCAAGGCTCTCTGGAGCAGCGATGCACTGATGTCCCCCAGAACTGTCTGCTCAAGCCCATGGCAGCCAAGCAGGGGTTTGGCTCCTCTGCTCAAGTTTGCAGTCATAGTGGGGCCTCTCAAACTAGGCCAGCCTTGCAGGGCTGAATGGCCCAGTCAGACTGGCTTCTAGTGATATAATTTGTCTGCTTGTATCCCAAGCTTTGGCTCTTTCAAGCTGTAGCCTTGCTCCAAGCACCAGGTCGTGTGGGACTTGCAGGACAGCAGGTAATTGCTGGAGAGGAGCATGAAAGCAGAATGAGAGAAGGGAAAAGCTTCTGGTGGAAGATGGGAGCTTAATCTTGTTGGGATCTTTGAGCTCAGTTAAACTCAAATTATAAGCTGGTGTCCAGCTAGTTAATTTGATGGCTTTGGGGTTATTTCAGCCTCCTGCATGTTAAGTAATCAGGCAAATGATTCAGCTTCACTCCAAATGAACAAAGCTTTGGAGGGACTGGTGGGTGTGCCAGGCCTGAGCAGGCAGCACTGAAATCACTGCAGTAACACCCTGAAGATGAAAGCTGCCTCTTGTGCTTGATAGGATGCCAAGTTCAGCACGAAGCTCTGACACACTGGAAATTGTTAGGATACACTTACTAGTTAGGACATGAACTTGCCTAGGCCTGGCTGGGGCTCCTGAGCAGCTCCAGCATCTTGATTTGCCTTTAATGAATCTTGACAGGCAGAGGAGATGGCCAAAAGGAGGGAGCTGCCCTGATTAAATCAACAGGGACTGCTGCAGACTGTGCTGCTGCCTACTATTTGGAGTCCTCTTTGGCTTGGCCGCTCTTGGCTTGATGGCTGGAAAGGAGGGGGGTGACCAGTGGGGGGGATGGAGGAGGCAGAGCCCATCCCAAGTGGGCTCAGATAACCTCTCTGCTTTAATGGGGGGAGGAAGGGAAGAGCAAACAGCTGTAGTAGAAGCAGAAACAGCTGTTGGTGTGGAGTAAGAGCCCTGTAATGCAAGGGAATAAGTAAAGGAGAGCCCCCCCAGCTGCTGGCAGGACTCTGGATGCTTTCCAGAGTGACCTATTTCTAATGGATTAGCTTTTTCTTTCACCGTCTTGCACTGGAGTGACCCACATAAGCAGAGGGAGTGAATCCCGCTGCTGTAGCCGGGCTGCTCCAAGGCTGCTTTCTGGCTTCTGACTGGTTCTCTCTGCCTCAGGTTGTCCGCAGCCGCCTGGAGAAGAAGGGAATTGCAGTCCACAACGTGCGGCTGAACGGCTCAGCTGCCAGCCACGTTCTGCACCAGGACAGCGGCCTGGGCTACAAGGACCTCGACCTGATCTTCGGCGTCGATCTGAAGAGTGAAGATGTCTTCCAGCTGGTTAAAGATGTGGTCATGGATTGCCTTCTTGACTTCCTCCCAGAAGGAGTCAACAAAGACAAGATCACCCCCATGACTCTGAAGGAGGCCTACGTGCAGAAGCTGGTGAAGGTCTGCAACGAAACCGACCGCTGGAGCCTCATCTCCCTCTCCAACAACAGCGGCAAGAACGTGGAGCTGAAGTTCGTGGACTCCCTCCGAAGGCAGTTTGAGTTCAGTGTGGACTCCTTCCAGATCATCCTGGATTCACTGCTGCTCTTTGGGGAGTGTTCAGAGAACCCCATGGCTGAGAACTTCCACCCCAGCGTCACCGGGGAGAGCATGTACGGGGACTTTGAGGAGGCCATGGATCACCTGCGGAACAGGGTCATCGCCACCAGGAACCCGGAGGAGATCAGAGGTGGGGGGCTTCTGAAGTACTGCAACCTCCTGGTGAGGGGCTTTAAGCCCAAGTCAGAGGTGGATATGAAGGCATTACAGAGATACATGTGCTCCAGGTTTTTCATAGACTTCTCTGACATCGGTGAGCAGCAGAGGAAGCTGGAGTGCTACCTCCAGAGCCACTTTGTTGGGATGGAGAGCAAACGATATGACTATTTGATGACCCTCCACAGGGTGGTCAATGAGAGCACAGTCTGCCTTATGGGACATGAGAGGAGGCAGACCCTCAACCTCATTGCCATGCTGGCTGTGAGAGTCCTGGCTGAGCAGAACATCATCCCCACGGTCACAAACGTTACCTGCTACTACCAGCCGGCTCCTTATGTCAGTGAAATAAACTTCAACTACTATGTCACCCACGTGCAGCCCTTCCTGCCTTGCAATCAGTCTTACCCAACGTGGCTTCCCTGTAACTGAGCCAGGACAAACGGCAGGGGCTGTGCTCCGAGGTATTTCCTTGCCTTGGGGGATGGGGAGGGGGAGGGTAAGAGGGGGATAAAAGAAACGAACAACCCCCAAGCTTCCTAGAACTGCAACAAAAGGAAACTTCCTGGACTCTCTTGCTTGAGTGTCTCGTTCCTGGGGTTGTTGGAACGAGGCCTGTCTGCTGTACACTGTGATGGGAAGTGCAGTGTTCTAGAAACTGGATGACTTGGACGTTGAGGGGAAGACTCAATTGCTTGTGGAATTCTGGAGGCAGTGGGGGAGGGTGGGCTTGTGTGAGGGGAGACTGTAGAATTACACTAAGGTAGAGCTGCACTGCCCTGACATGGATCTGAATTGGTTTTTTTTCCTAGTGCAAGAGGTGTTCTGGGTGTGCAGACTTGTGGTTTCTGAAGATGGAAGCCAGAGTGGCTAATTCCTTTGAAGGACCAAAGAATCCTGTTTAAGTGCCTGTAACAATAGAAACACAACTGTACTGTAAACCTTATCTATTTTTTTTTTTGCAGGGGCTGACATCCCAAGAGCTTGAGTTGGGGATGTCTGAAGAGGAGAATGTTTCTGTTGGGGAGGGGGCAGGGAGGGTTCTAAGATCATTTCTAGTGACCTCGAAGCAGGAGTGGGAGGACAGGTTCTGTGTTGCTCAAGTTGGGGTTTTTCTGGCATGGCTTTCTGCCTGTGAAGGACCAGCTGTAGCAAAGAGCTGTCAGAAGTGGAGTTCCAGCCTCAGGGGGGAGGCTTGGAATGCCTAAAAAAACCTGGGCTGGGGTTGGGGTGGGAGAGTGCATGGTGGAAAATGTTGTGCAGAGCTTTACAGAGGAAAGGCAGCAGGGACTGACATCTGAAGTTACTCAAGCTCCCAAGTCTGCAGTGCCAAAATGTAACTGTACATACATGATGATGCAGAAGATCTATCCAGGAGCCTGCCCCAGGCTGCTATACCTAATCCTGTGTTTTCTAGGGGAATTTGAAATGCTTCTTTCTTTGGGGTTGTTTGTTTTTTTTGGCATGCAGTGTGGTTTTAATGCACAAAGCCAGAGGCCAGCTGGGTTATCTGGGAAGATGAGGCTTGTCCTTTGAAGCACAAACTAACTAGTTCACTAGTCCAGTTATCTCCAGCTGTTGCTGTGCTGGGGGCTGGAGCCCTCTGTGTCCTTCTTGGAGATAGGTAGACCTCTCCCATCCTCCAGCCTCCCATGGCTGGAGATCTTCCCTCTGCCCTCAGGCAGGTCCTGTCTTCAGAAGCAGCCTTTTTGCAGCTATGTGATTCCACATGTGAGCCACTGAGAGCATTTGAAATTCATTCTCTAGCTAGAAATGGAGCTTGGGGGAGGGTGGGGGGAGATTGTGCAAAAGTCAGCCTTAGGGGGGGTGGGGAAAGTGTGTTTTTTCTCTAGCCAAACCCTCTGGTGTCTTGAGGGTTTGGCTCTTAGTCAAATGTGGCTTTGGAGTCCTTGGGTGTCTAGAGCACAAAGTCTTCCCAGAGAGGTGCCTGGATTGTCATGCCCCTTCTCACCCAGCATCATCTCAGCCTTGACCTGTGCATGGAGGGGGAGAGGTGGGGCAGCAAGCAAGGCTCTCCCTGGAGCTGCTGCTCTAGGACCACCATGGTGACTTCCTGGTGCTTCTGCCAAGGCTGATGTACTTGAGTATCTTGAACTTGGGGGGTTTTTTTTTGTTGTTTTTGTGACAAAACTGTAATAGCTGGGCAGCCTGAATGCTCTAATAAAGACTAGATCATTGGAATGTGTATAGCCAGATTGCTACCTTTATTGGGGTAGGGGAGATGTGGAGTTGGGTGTAAGGGGTTGGGAGGGGGAGTGATTTGGGGGCTCTTGCACTTAACATGAACTAACCAGTTTGAAATTGGCCCAGCTTTGGTTCCTCCCCAGTCAGAGCTGAAGAAGTGTCACTAACCATGGGGTTATTCCAGGTTTAACTGCCTTCCTGTAGAGCAGCTTTGCCTTCCTGGCCAGGGCTGGTGTGTAGCCTCAGCCACACAGCCCAGGAGCTCCCTGCTGCCCAGAGCCTAATCTCTGTGGTGGGAACTTGAGACTTTCCAGTGCAAGGTGAAACTGGTTGAAGGGCTGCTTTTGAGATCCTAAGTGTGCCACCTTCATGGCTTCAAGGGAAGAGAGGCTTTTTCTTACCTTTTAAGCTGCAGATGAAGATAGCTGACATGTAGCCATGCTGTTTTTCCAGGCTGCTTACCCTTTACCCCCAGATGCACTAGACTGAGGTTCCCTCCTGTCAGATCTCCAGACAATTCCCTACAGCCAACAGCTTGACAGGGCAGCTGACTTTCAGATTGCACTTTTGATTTACAGAGTGTGTGTGTGGTGGGACTCTTGTGAATGGGTTGGATCTGAACTCTTCTAGACCTTGCAGTGATCCTGTGCTGCCTCCTCTGAGGGGGAGGGAGGGCAATTGGAAGATTCCAGTAGCTTGAATGGCACTTGGTTTTGTTTTCAATGTCTTTTTTTTTTTTCCTACACCTGTATCACTTGTCATGCAATGGGCTTGACATAGACTCACTAGATTCTTTAGAATCTGTTACAAATAAATACAGTGTATTCAGATTTGTTGGGGTTTTTATTTGCTTCTCCATCCCAGTAGAGTGCTGTTGATGGCTTGATCCTTCTCCCACCAGGAACCAGGCTCTGCACCAACTGCTCACTGTGAAAGGAGCAAACTGGGATCCTGGTTCTGGACCTGGCTGAATGCTGCTTGTCCATCAGGCTGCTTGGTCCCTCAAAACAAAGCAGCTCCAGGAACCTTGGACGTGGGTAGCTGCTGGCAGGTCACTCCTGCAGCCCCAGGAGCTTGCTATTTATAAAGCTGTCCTTGAGTGTTGTACATCTTCCCTCTTCCTGGTGGCTGGCTCCTCAGGTTGCTGGTGGGGGAGGGTGGCCCTGGGGCAGCCTGCTGGGTGTCAGGGGTGCTGAGGTCCCTGCTCTTCAGGACAGTCCTGGGAGACTCTGGCTGTTGGCTTTCCACAGCTTCCTTCTCTGCTGGTGGTCATGAACAGCAAAACCTTGCTTGAGTCAGTAAGGTTTATTCTGTGTAGCTGACCCACCAAGAGGGGCTCCTCTTGGAAGGGAGAGGGTGAGAGGCTCTGAAAGGTTTGCCACTCAGAGGAACTTGGATCTGCTGATGTTCAGGCCAGGTTCCTGTGTGATGGCTGGAAGCTGAGTGCCTGTAGCTGGGTGCGGGCTCCTCTGGCTCTGGCTGCCCTCCAGCCTCAGCTGAGGTTTCACTCCTTGTCAAGCTACAGGCAGTTCTGGTTCTACTGCAACAATGGAGCTGATGATGTGCCAGTCCCTCTTTGGGACAGACTTGCTGGCTCTGCACCTCCAGGTTTTGTGCAGTCTGGGGCCAGCTTTCCCTCTGACAACAGGGCTGGGTGCTTCTCCCTAGGCTGGCACCACGTGAGACCATGTCCCTGTCACCTGCTCCAGTAGGATTCTGCACTGCCAGAGCTGATTTCTCTCTCAACCTGTGAGCAGTGAGATGGGATGGTTGCCTCTGGCATGCACAAGGCTCCTGCCTTCCCTGAGTGTCTCACCTCTGGGAGTGGCTCTGAAATATCTGCTTATTTTGTCAGTTGTCTTCTGGGTGCCAGTGGTTGGCCCTGCCAGTGCCTGTTGATGCTCTGGTGAATAAGCTGCCTCTGGATTTGTGACCCTGAGCAGAGCAGCAAAAGCCCTGACAGAGTTGGCTTGTCATTGTTGGAGTGGATCAGACTATACAAAAGGATGTTGGTGGAAAGTACTAGTTGTGATCAGAAAGGAGCTATCAATGTTTACAACTGAGATTGGGATCCCTCTTTTGTTAATTGTCAAATAAAAAAACCCCACTATATATTTTCTCACAGCCTGGAGTCTCTCGTTGTTTTCACTTTGAACAGAGGCTGATGGACAAGGCAGAATGTGCCCAAGGACCTGGGGGTTGAGCTTTGACCTCTGCTGGTGGTGTCTTGCTGCATGTTGGGTTACCTGAGTGCTTCTCTCAGCCTTGGCTCTAAAGCTCTGCTCCCAGGAAAGACATGTCAGGGTGTTCCCTGTCTTCAGAGCCCTGGTGTTCTGCCCACAGCACAGTGCTCTGGGTTGTGCTGGCAGTGCCCAGCTCAGCTAAGTGCAGTCAGGAGTGAAGAAGCTTATGCTGCAGTGTCTGTGAGCACAGCATGTGCCCTGCAGCACCTCAGCAGAGGTTTGGGAGCTGAGCGATGCCTTGAGCCCTATCCAAAAATACTCAAGTGTTGTATCAGCTAGACACTTTCCAGGGCTTGCAATGCAGCATTCACATCTGCAGACCTGCCCGTGGCAGCTTTTCTCCTGGAAGGACACCTGGCCAAGCTCCAAAACTGACTGAAACGGCAGGAATTTGCCTTAAATCTCCAGCATGCAAGAAGCATCTTGCTCCGAGCCTCCTGCTTTCAGCTGCCCTTCATCTGTCAGCTTCAGGCTGAGGGTGGCACCAGCTAGAGAGGCAGGTGGGGATCTAGAGCCAGCCTGGCATTCAGATTGTATCTCAGCCTCTCTGGTGTGCCAGCGTTTCTACCCAGCTGCCCTCTTCTTCCTCCTCCTGCTCGGTAGCGGCTGGGGCAGCGCGGGTGTTAACTCTGCTACTTGAGCTCCCCCGGAGAGAACAGCCTGTGTCTGTGCTGCTCCTCTGGCCATTTATAGCCCTGTTTAGGCGCTCGGCACTCGGGCCCTGGTGCCAAGCACGAGACAAATGCTTCATTGAGATGTACATACCGGGAGGGCACTTTGCTCCTGCTGCGGGGAGGGGATGGAGCTCAGCTGGCTGGAGGATGGTACAAACCCGGCTTCCTTTGTCGTGGTCCTCAGCCTGGGAAACAGCTGAGCCTTAGGGGAGGTGAAGGCTGACAGGGAGAGGCTGCAGCCTGCAGCTTGTGCTTTGGCACTGAGCTCTCCTAGCTTATCTCCTTGCCCTGCTTGCTGTCTGCTGGAGGTTCTGGTTCAGGCTTTTGTATGACAAGTGGGATTTCAGCTCATGCTAGAGCTGACTTGGAGGCAGGGAAATGTGTTACAGGATGGTTGCAGAGCAGTAAAGGCTGGAAGGGACCTCTGGGGATCATTCAGTCCAACCCCCTGCTCCAGCAGGGTCACCCACAGCAGCTTGCCCAGGGTCACCTCCAGCTGCCTTGGGAATCTCTCCACACAAGGAGACTCCACAGCCTCTCTGGGCAGCCTGGCCCAGGGCTCTGCACCCTCACACCAAACAAGTTTCTCTTCCTGCTCACCTGGAACCTCCTGGGTTCTAGTTTGTCCCCTGTGCCCTGTCCCTGGGCACCACTGAGCAGAGTCTGGCCCCAGCCTCTTGCCCCCCTTGAGCCTTTAGCTGTTGCTCAGCATTGAGCAGCTCCCCTGTGGGGCTGCTCTTCTCCAGGCTAAGCAGCCCCAGGGCTCTCAGCCTTTCCTCCTGCCAGAGCTGCTGCAGTGCCCTCAGCATCTTCCTGGGCTCTGCTGTACTCTCTCCAGTAGTTCCTTGTCTCTCTGGAACTGGGGAGCCCAGAACTGGACCTTGGACTCCAGATGTGGCCTGACTATGGCAGAGTAGAGGGGGAGGAGACCCTCCCTTGACCTGCTGGTCACATTCCTGATGCACACTGGCCTTCCTGGTTTTGAGGGCATGTTGCTGGCTCAATGAAGTCACCCACCAGGACTCCCAGGCCCTTCTCATCCACGTTTACAAGACTTTTATTTTGCTCTGTGCATGAGGCATTTGCACTCTTCAGCTCCAAATGCAGTTTGTTCTGGACCTTTTGGCTAGTGAGAAGCTCCCTGAATGCCCTGGACTAAACACCTTCCCCCACCTCTGACTTCTTGCATCCAGACTCGGATGGGAAGCTCAGATGTTCCCTCCTGAGCCATCACAAGAAGAGACCAGCTTGTGCAGAGCCTCTCACCTGCTCCACCTAAAGCCCCCCCCTGTGCTTCTGTGAAAGCTAGCACTGGCTCTTCTCTGCTTCTTCTCTTCCAGCAGGTCCAGCTTTGGTGGAGTGAGCCATAGCTGCTGAGAGCTGAGTGTATGCTGAGCACCCAGCTGTGGTGGCCACTTTGCTGCTCCCTCACCAGGGTGGATCCCAGTGCCTGGCCACTCATTTCAGCTTGTAGAAACTTGATGCCTCTGACAAATTTGGAGGAAATCATCTGCTGGTATCCCAAGTTATTAAGGAGAAGGACTGACAGTGCTCACAAGGTCACGTTTTCTTAAGACAGGAGGAAGAAAAGTCAATCTGCAGCCTCCAGCTGTTGCCCAACTGAGCTGTGAGATGGGCCAGGGACAGGGCATCCTTGCACCTCCTTACCCCAACCCCCTGCACATCCCTCCAGGGATGCCAAGGGGAAATAATGGCATTTCCAGGAGAGAAGAGTACTTGTAGGTGGGACCATGGTTTGGAGCCAGGCACCAGGGCTGGAGCAGTGCCAGGGGAGGTGCAGGGCGATGCCTCCTGTGTTATCTCTCTCCCCATACAAGCAGGAACATGCACTGGACTCCAAAGAGCTCACCTTGTTCTTCCACACTCTCAGAGCCATTCCCACCTCTCCTCCCTGGCCAGATTTCTCTTTGGTGAGAGATGGAGATGCTCTGTGTGGGTCCAGCTGTCCAGGGCAGCACCAGCAGGGGTTGATCATTGCCCTCTCCTGCCACCACGGCATATTTACCCTCCTTATCTTGCTGCTATCATAGCCCAGCTCCAGCCAGAGCAGTGTCACCCTGCCTTCAAAGGAAAAGCCACCAAGCAACATGTTCCCTGGGCTGTTTGTGTGGCCTACATTTTTTTGCCTTGTAATCCAAGGAGNACTCCTGAGGGCAAAGGCTGAACATCCACCCTTCTGGGGGGTGGGGGGAGGAGGGAGCTCTCTCCCTGCAAAAAGGGAGCTCAGGGGGAATCAGCTAGTGGGAAGCTCCACCAATCCCTTGGGTCAATCACCTTCCCTCGCCTCTGACTTCCTGCATTCAGCCTCAGATGTTCCCTCCTGAGCCATCACAAGGGAACAGCTTGTGCAGAGCCTCTTGGCCATCACCTTCCCCTGGGGTGTTTAGAGATCACAAGCTGTGCTTCTGAAGGCTAATCCCCCCCAAAACTGTGGATGGTGGGAAGGCAGGAAGGACACAACTCTTCCCTAGGGTGACAACCACCTGTGAGGGACTGCAGAGCACCTGTGACCTTCTCTGTAGTGTCCCAGTTGCTCCTGCCACCAGCAGTTCAAGGTGTTGGGGAAGGTGCCCTCCTGAAGCAGGCAGCCNTCTCTCTGGAACTGGGGAGCCCAGAACTGGACCTTGGACTCCAGATGTGGCCTGACTATGGCAGAGTAGAGGGGGAGGAGACCCTCCCTTGACCTGCTGGTCACATTCCTGATGCACACTGGCCTTCCTGGTTTTGAGGGCATGTTGCTGGCTCAATGAAGTCACCCACCAGGACTCCCAGGCCCTTCTCATCCACGTTTACAAGACTTTTATTTTGCTCTGTGCATGAGGCATTTGCACTCTTCAGCTCCAAATGCAGTTTGTTCTGGACCTTTTGGCTAGTGAGAAGCTCCCTGAATGCCCTGGACCAAACACCTTCCCCCACCTCTGACTTCTTGCATCCAGACTCGGATGGGAAGCTCAGATGTTCCCTCCTGAGCCATCACAAGAAGAGACCAGCTTGTGCAGAGCCTCTCACCTGCTCCACCTAAAGCCCCCCCCTGTGCTTCTGTGAAAGCTAGCACTGGCTCTTCTCTGCTTCTTCTCTTCCAGCAGGTCCAGCTTTGGTGGAGTGAGCCATAGCTGCTGAGAGCTGAGTGTATGCTGAGCACCCAGCTGTGGTGGCCACTTTGCTGCTCCCTCACCAGGGTGGATCCCAGTGCCTGGCCACTCATTTCAGCTTGTAGAAACTTGATGCCTCTGACAAATTTGGAGGAAATCATCTGCTGGTATCCCAAGTTATTAAGGAGAAGGACTGACAGTGCTCACAAGGTCACGTTTTCTTAAGACAGGAGGAAGAAAAGTCAATCTGCAGCCTCCAGCTGTTGCCCAACTGAGCTGTGAGATGGGCCAGGGACAGGGCATCCTTGCACCTCCTTACCCCAACCCCCTGCACATCCCTCCAGGGATGCCAAGGGGAAATAATGGCATTTCCAGGAGAGAAGAGTACTTGTAGGTGGGACCATGGTTTGGAGCCAGGCACCAGGGCTGGAGCAGTGCCAGGGGAGGTGCAGGGCGATGCCTCCTGTGTTATCTCTCTCCCCATACAAGCAGGAACATGCACTGGACTCCAAAGAGCTCACCTTGTTCTTCCACACTCTCAAAGCCATTCCCACCTCTCCTCCCTGGCCAGATTTCTCTTTGGTGAGAGATGGAGATGCTCTGTGTGGGTCCAGCTGTCCAGGGCAGCACCAGCAGGGGTTGATCATTGCCCTCTCCTGCCACCACGGCATATTTACCCTCCTTATCTTGCTGCTATCATAGCCCAGCTCCAGCCAGAGCAGTGTCACCCTGCCTTCAAAGGAAAAGCCACCAAGCAACATGTTCCCTGGGCTGTTTGTGTGGCCTACATTTTTTTGCCTTGTAATCCAAGGAGGAGCTGGCTGCACGACACTCCTGCAGCCCTCCTCCCGGAGCCACGGGGCTGGCGTGGCTGGAACAGCTGATTACTGTAAGCATCCCTCTACTCCTGTGCAATTACAGGTGGCTTGGACCTGAAATCCCAGCTAAATCCTCGTGTCCAGGGCGTGATTCACCTAACTACTGCTCCCCTGAGGAATCCTGGATGCATTCCTTACAGACTGGACATAGTGTTAACGTGCCACTTCCTAAACACCCTTTGAAAATATCCCCAGTGTAACGAGTTGAGCCAGTTTCTTCCCCTGTTTCTCCTCCCCTAGATGGTCCCTGCATACTCCTGAGG
>VWZX01003474.1:0-12601 GCA_013399015.1 Galbula dea
GCTTTACTCCCCACTTCCTCCACGTTCGTGGCTTCAAGTGCTTTGTTGTTCCCACTTCTAATCTCCTTCAGCCACTGTCCCCTCCCAGCTCCCTCTGCCTCGTGAGACAGCCCAGAGCCCCTCTGCTAGCAGTGCAGAGCAGGTACCCCAGTGACTTCCCTCAGCACAGAGCCAACATGACCCAGGGCACTCCAGGAGGAATGAACCTAATCTCTTATCCCAAGCCCACAGAGACTCCTTTTGCTTTGACCTGATGGAGCAGGTTGAGCACCACTGCTGCCAGCATACACTGAGAGCATGTGTCTGCATCTCCAATGACACCAAAAAGCCCTGACCCAGCCATGACTCCCAGAGGAACTGCTCCTCAAGGGAACTGCTCACCCCAGGGAGCTCAGAAGGGTGCTGATGAACCACAGCATTGCCTCCCTTGTGGGCTCCTCCCCTGAGCTTACAAACCCCCAGAGTCTCCATGTCCAAACTCAATCTCTTCCCCAGGAAACACTCAAAGCAGAAAAGGACTTTTCCTCCATCACTCCTCTACACTGCTTTGGGCTCTTTAATAGCTACTATGCCTGCCCCAAGGAGCTCCCAGGAACCAAGCACAGCAGGCAGAACCCTACCAGCAACTACAAACCAGGGCAGCCCCAAGGGTCTGTCAGTGCCCAGGCTTCCACAGTGGCCAACAGTGGCCACTCAGGGTTAAAAAACCACATCATCATCATCAATCAGCCAGTGACATTTCCTCAGCAAACTCCCTCTCTCTACCCTCCAACAATTTATGGCTTAAGCCACCATAATATTGGCTGTCAACCCAAACTCCTGCAGCCTCAAGGGCATTTCAGACATTGCACAGCACAAATCTTGAGCAACATGCAGGAACTTGGCAAATATCTGAGAGCTCCAAGCTTTGCATCCTGCTCTCAGGAGACTCAGGTGCCAACAAAAGTGCAGCTAAGCAGCAGAGAACATTCAGAGGGTGCAATGGGAAAATGGAGAAGTTAATATTTGGAGTTCCTCTGACAGCTGAGGCCAAGCAACTTCTGGTTTCCCCTGGCTGATTTATGGGAACAACCATCCCCTGGTCCTGTGGAAACACTCAGCAATAGGTCAGAGGTGCTGTGAGATCATGTCACACACAGGCAGCCCCTTCTGCTCCAACAGATATGGGAACAGAACCCAACAGAACTATATCAGACTGCACATGGCACAGAAAACTCCCTGGGAAGGATCCTTGTTCTCCCAGGCTGACAGCCACCAGGAGAACCTCAGGGCCTGAGGCACAAGGACTGAACTGGCCACAGCCTGGATACTGAGCTCAGTTTTGGGCCCCTCACTACCAGACAGACATGGAGGCATCAGAGGGCATCCAGAGAAGGGCAAGGAGGCTGGGGAAGGGTCTAGAGCACAAGTGTTGTGAGGGAACTGGGCTTGGTTAGGCTGAGGAACAGTAGGCTCAGGGGAAACATTCTCACTCTCCAGCTCCCTGAGAGGAGGCTGCAGTGAGATAGGGGTTGGTCTTTTCTCACAGGTTCCCAGCAAGAGGACAAGGGGAAATGGCTTCAAGTTGAACCAGGGGAGGTTTAGATTGGACAGCAGGAACAATTTCTCCCCTGAAAGAGTTGTCAGCCATTGGCCCAGGCTGCCCAGGGCAGTGCTGGAGTCACCATCCCTGGAGGGCTTCAGAAAACAGAGATGTGATACCAAGGGCCATGGTTTGGTGGCATGGGGGTGAGAGGCTGATGGTTGCACTTGGTGATCTTAGAGGTCTCTTCCAACCAAGGGACTCTGTGATCCTGTAACCCAAGGTTCTCCCTGTGAGAAGTCTTTCCACCAACTCTCTACTGAAAACAACACTCTCATGTTACTGTTTCCAGGATGAGAAGCCACACACAGCCCTGGTGTGCTCCTGGGCCTTCTCCTGACACCAGCACTGAAGGCTTTTCTGCTGGGGTGTTCTTTACTCCTGCAGATATTTACACACACACAGAACTCCAGTGGTGGGCAGGAGAACTGGCAGACAAAGAGTTCCTGCTCTCCCCCACTCACTGCAAGCTTCAGAACCAGGATCACTTGTGATGCTCTTAAATCTCATCAGGACAGCAAGTGCCAACAGACAGGATCAGGGTGAGACACAAGAGCTTCCCTCCCCCACTGCAATTAACACCTGCCTCATTTCAAGTTAAGAACACATTAAAGCCCTGACATCCACAACCATCCATCACTTAGAAATGGATTTCCAAACGAGGAGGGAGCAGGTGGCTGAGCCAGGGGTTGCCTGGGACTCAGCCCTTCAGCAGAAAGCAGCTTGCATGTTTGAGGGTTACAGGGGGGAGGTTCAACTCTTTCCCTAGGCAGTATTCCTAGGGCTAGCTGCAGAAGATTCAGCCTGAAGTAATTAGATAACTAAAGTTGAATCCTTTCTGGTTATCCCAGAAATGTCTAACTGAATGAACAGCAGCAGCAGCAGGCTGGGATTAACTTGACTGGAGCCCAGGCAATCACACTAATACCACTGGCAGCAGAGCAGCTATCAGCAGGCCACAAAGCTCTGTGCTGTCAGAATTATTAGAGGAGCAGAGCAGCTCAGCCTGGGATTGCTCTCATACCTGGGGGGGAGCCTTCTTCAGCAGCACAAGGAGGGCTTGCAGCACCAGGTTAGAGAAGCGTGGCCCAATGGGGACATAATCTGAAAGGAAAAAGGCATCTTAATGCCACAAAGCAGAGGCATGTTGAAGCTACTTCCCAGTCTGAGGCTCCCAAAGGAAAGGGGTCCAGATCCTTTCCAGTCTGCAGCCTTTGTGCCCAGCAGGCAGCAGAGCTCTCCCTCTCCTCAGCCTGACTCACCCAGGAGCCTCTCGATGTCATCCACGACCACACAGCTGAGCTGGGACTTGTAAGCATCATCAAAGATCTGAAAGACAGCAAGATGATTCATGGTCAGACCCCAGCAGCAGAGCTGCAACAGCCATGGCAGGGCCTGGGGCTGTGTTTGTAGCTAAACACACAAGGAATAAGCAGAGGATGAAAGTACCAAGAGACCAGACTCCACCTGCATTCAACAAGCCACTGCCACCTCCTGCTCAAAGCCTGGCTTTGTCCCTTGACCCAACAGCCTGCCAGGGAGCCAGCTGCCCTGGCTGTGGGCAGCACTGCCCTGCTTTGTGCAGCTGGGGCAGTACTAGTACCACAGCAACACACACCCAAAGCCCCACAGCTGTAATACAGCCAGGCAGCTCTGCCAGCCAGTCTGGCTACTGGTTACTGCTCCTAGCAGCACACTGCAGGGAGAGCAGAGCCACTCAGGTATGGACTCTTTCTAGAGCTGCAGAGCAGTGTCCCACAGAGCTTTGGATTTAAAGAGGGAGGTGGCCCTGAAGACAGCAGTGGAGCTGCAGGTCTGCCTCCAGCACACCCTGAGCCAGGTGAAGTCCAAACAGCTCCTTTTTAACATCAAAAGGGACTGGCAGCTATGAGCTCATTGCTCCTCTCAGAGCCTAGGCAGCCTGCAGCAAGCTGCTCCTGCAGTTACAGGTCCCTCACATGAGTTCACTCAGTGTCACCCACTAGAAGAGCAAGTGCTGGTTTGCTGCAGTAAATGAATTCTCCTGCCCTCCACCTGCCTACTTGCAGTGATTGGAGATGTTCAGCCCCTTTGCACTTCCCTTTCTCCCCAGGCTGGTAAATCTCCTGCTCATCTAAACACTCCCCCAGCTCAGAGCTGTTCCTGGTCTCTCCCAGAACCCTACCCCTTCCCAAGAGCAGCCCCAAGCCCTTTCTGCCTTCATCTCTGCAGAGAGAGCTCCAGCCTGGCTGATGACAGCTGGGGTGTTCTACTCATGATCCCACAGCAGACCCAGCTGGGACAGAGCCTTGACATTTCCCTGAGTCACTTAGTGCCACAAAAACATTCATCCAGCTCTCTGCACAGGAATTTAGGGCCTGCAAAGAGCAGAAAGCACAACCACAGGAGCAATTCACTTCTCTGTGCAGCAGAGGAGACAGAACTGGAGTGTGAACAGGAGGAGGAGGCTGGGTACCTTCTTCATAGCCTGGCACTTAGCTGTCTCAGAAAATCCAATCATCTTGTCAGGAGAACAGATCTTGATGAAGGGGAAGTTGGATTTCTCTGCTATTTTTGCTGCTAAAGCTGTTTTCCCACTGTGGGGGGGACCTGAAACAAAGGACAAACATGAGAAACAAGGGAGAGAGCAGCTCTGGGAAGGCTCAGCATGGATGCTACCTGAAGGATGTCTATAACCTCATTCAGAGACACCTGCTCTTTGACATCACCTTTGCTTCTGCTTGCAGAGGAACACACTACCTCCTGCTGCAGCCCAGCCCTCCAGAGGGAGGAAGCCAGTGCAGCTATGTGAGCACATGCAGAGTGATCTGCCATGGAGCCAGCACAAAGAGGTCAGGACAGGTTTTGTGGGAGTGGCCACCAGGAGGATGGGCTTGTGGTGTGGAGAAACATCCTGAGCTATGTTTATGCCTCTTCCAAACATGCTTTCTGCAGGTACTGGGGCAAACAGGCAACAGCATGGGCTCCAGGTAAACACTGACAGAGACAACCTGCTATTTGCCTGAATCCACACCAGAATAACTGAAGCAGAGACCAGAGACACACCTTCATCTTACCTTCATCTTCATCACCTTAAACCATGCCATACAAACCAATTTGGGGTGCAGAAGGTACCAGATACAGGCAATATGGTGGCTACAAGCACACACAATTCCTCAGGGGGTCTGTTCAAGGGGAATCTCAAAGCTACAGGTCACAGAGCACCAGTGGTCACTGCATTCCCTGACAGCAGGAAAAGCAACAGGCAGCTGCTAAGTCACAAGCTCTGCTCCAGTCTCTGTAACACAGACACTGGAACCAGTTTCCTGGACTCCTCATAGCTGATCCTCGTGGGTCCCTTCCAGCTGAGGACATTCAGCTGCTCAGACTGCAACAGGACAGGGAGGGATGGATAACAAGCTGAAGGAGGGGAAATTTAGACTGGAGATTGGAAGGAGGCTCTTCACCCAGAGGGTGCTGAGACACTGGAACAGGTTGCCCTGAGAGGATGTGGCTGCCCCATCCCTGGCAGGGTTCAAGGCCAGGCTGGATGTGGCCCTGGGCAACCTGGGCTAGTGTGTAGCATCCCTGCCCACGGCAGGGGGTGGGAGCTAGGTGATCTTTAAGGTCCCTTCCAACCCAAACCAGTCTATAGTAACAGTCCAGGCAGAGGCAGCCCACCTCTGCCCAACAGCAGACAGCAAACACAGGCAGAGGAACTGCTGCCTGAACTGAGCTCACCACTCTGAGCAGCTCCCCAGTGACTGAAGCCACTCACACCTGGGTCACTGGCTCCATTCACCTCCTGCTGGCTGCTCCCACAACAGGAGTCCTCTCAGCTGAGAACTCAGCTTTAACATCTGAAGCAACTTCAGCCAAGTCAGCTGAAAGAGAGCAATTGCACTGGTGTCCCAGGTGCTGCTCTGAGGGCCAGTGGCAGGGCAGAAGAGGTGAGCACTGGGGTGACCCCAGCACCCCTCCTCTCAGAGGTACCTTCCAGGAGCACGCTGACCAGAGGAGTGCGGTCGCTGTTCTTGGTCTGCTGAACCAGCAGCTCCCCATCATCCAGCACCCTCATCACTGGGTCACCCCACTTGATAATCCCATTCATGATGTAGCTGGCATAGTCCTCCTGGTTGGTTCCAAAAGCCTGGATTGAGAGAGGGGGATGTTTATTTCACTCACAGCAGGAAAATGGCAAACAACTCAATGTCACCAAAGGGAGCAGGACCTTGGGAGATGCTGAAGGGAGACAGGGGGCTGGCAGCAGCTCTGCTGTCACAGGACACTGCAGTTCAAAGGCATGCACAGCAGCACAGGCTGCCAGTGGGCTCTAAATCCACAGCATTCAAAGACAGCTCTCAAAAGTGAGGCTTAAAGCTCCTCCTACACTCTATAGGATCCTAGAATCATCTGGGCTGGAAGGGACCTCAGAGGTCATCCAGTCCAACTCCCATACAGTGAGCAGGGACATCCCCAACTAAATCAGGTTGCTCAGAACCCTTGAATGTCTCCAGGGACAGGGCTTCAACCACCTCCCTGGGAAACCTGCTCCAGTGTTCCACTGCCCTCATGGGAAGGAACTTTTCCCTAATATCTACTTTTCCTAATATCTGTTTAAGCTGTCATCCATTACATGAGCAGCCCAAAAGGGGAGTGTACATACAACAAGGAGAAACTCTTGAGTTGCTTTTTGTCTCTTCTTGCATGTAGCAGAAGGTTCAAGGCAGAGGCTCAGTGCTGCAGGCACACAGAGGCTCCCTGCTTCCACTCCTGCCACCCCCAGGGCACAGAATCTCAGCCCTTGGTGCACCTCCACATGTCTGATCCCAGATGGAAGCTGGTGCCTCAGGCCATGGCCTGTGCTGGGTGAGCACCCCAGAGTCACTCAGTGCCTACTCACAGGTTTGATATCGTTCTCCAGAGAGGCAAAGAAGTCTCCTCGTGTCACACGCAGGCTCTCTGCCTTCTCCATGTCCACCTCCACTTTGTTGCTGGCCTGTAAAGGCAAGGCAGGGCCCTGAAGGACAGCAGTGCCACACAGGACCCCTCAGCAACCTCCACCCACAGGCAACCCTGCAGTTGGGCTGTGCCAGCAAGAAAAATGGTTCTTAGCAGGAGCTGTGTTGGACATCTGCTGGGCAGCCCTGGAGCAACCCTGCCTGCTGAGCCACAGCCACACAGCAGCCCCACAGCAGCCCCACAGCAGCCAGGGATGGCTGTGCCACCCCAGCAGCTGGAAAGGGAAGTGCAGAGTGTGGCCATGAGCCCACAGTCCAGAGAAGCTGCCCCAGCTAAGAGCAGGGTGAGAGCTGCTGGGCCACCCTGACAACACAGCCCCAGTGCCAGGCAGGCTCAGACTGGTGCCCAGGGTGGGATTCATCTCACCCAACTTCACAACCCCAACAGCCAGGGGAGTTCTGGTTCAGAGGCTGTAGGAAACACTCTTCATTGTGCTTGCAGGGTGCTGGGCAGGAAGGGGAGGAGTCTCCTTCAGTGGGACTCTTCTCAGGAAGACAAAATTTGGCTTCCCCCAGCTCTCAATCTGTTCACAGCTTCACTGGCAACTAAGCCAAAGCCAGGAATTATTCACACACCTCTACCAGGAGGGTTTAGTCCCTGTACAAACCATGCCCTTGTCTCTCCATTCATGGAAGTCCTCAGAGGGGACTGGTAAAGAGCAGATTTCCTTCTGCTTTGTCTTCAGATCAAGCAGAGCCAAGAATCTTCCCAGGGCAGCACTACTGGTACCACTTGGAATAAGGAAGCTGCAGTCAGCTCAGCTCCCTCTGCTCTCCCTGCTCAATGAAGAGCTTCATCTTCTCCCTTCTGCCATTCCCAAACCCTCCAGCAACACCTGAAAGCTAAAGGCTGGAGGGAAGCACCCAGCAGAGAGCATGACTGCAATCTGCCCCTCAGGAGCATTTCTCAACCACAACTGGATGCCCCAGCAGGAGCTGGCCCAAGGCTACTCACACTGGAGCCACAAGAGGCTTTTAATTCTTAAAAACAAGCTGAAAGCAGCCTTGGAAGCTGGAGACTTCCTTCAGACCTCTGAACAGCAGCTGGGGATGGACTGAGAGTGGCTGCAGCTCCCAGCATGGAGCAGCTCCACTTCATGGGAACACAAAATGGTTTGGGGTGGAAGAGACATTTCACAAGGTCACCTACCACAACCCCTGCAGGCAGCAGGGACAGCTCCAGCTACAGCAGGCTGCTCACAGCCCCAAACAAGCTGCCCTGGGATGGTTCCAGGGCTGGGACATCTCCCACCTCTGGGCAGCCTGGGGCAGGCTCTCACCACTCTCAGTGTGAAAACAGTTTTCCTTCTATCCAGTCTCAACCTCCCTCTTTCAGTTCCAACCCATCAGCCCTTGTCCTGTCCCAACAGCTCCTGCTCAAAAGTCCCTCCCCAGCTCTCTGCTAGGCCCTTGAAGCACTGCAAGGCTGCACTAAGGTCTCCCTGGAGCCTTCTCTGCTCCAGCTCAGCATTCATTGAGAACTGATTGACAGCTACTGAGTCTCACAGCACCACCTGCTTCCACCTGGCAAGGTCCTACATGATCTGAAAGCTCAAGCAGGAAAGCTTTGGGATTTCAAGGGGTTCCCTGGAAGGCACAGCAACCTTTAGCACCTCTGCCTAAGGCTAAGGTGATGGAAAAGTCAACTTTAACTCTCAGATATCCTCTTCTGGTTAGGATCTGCAAGAACAAGGAGTGCACCTGAGCATGGAAGGAACAGAAGCTCAGAAAATGAATCCCCTGGTTTGTTTTGTAGAGTAGATGCAGGCTCTGCACAGCAAGCTGAGGGGCTCAGACTGCTCCCTAGCACCTGCCCTTACTACTCCTGTTACTCCAGTTAGTAACTGTGACCAGAGGATGGCTGAAGTGATCAATTCTCTTACACAGGATGCCAAATATATCAACCCAGGGAGTTTGCAGTGCAGGCTGATCATTCTTTATACTGCAGAAGGAACTGGAGCTACTCAAAACACTATTAACACATTCCTGAGGTTGTTTCTACACTGGAAAACAGGAGGAGGGGTTTTCCTAGCCATCAAGGAGTTAGACATTTCAATTTGTAACAGAGACTCACTGAGAGCTCATCAGAAGCTGAAATGATTCAGCAGAGCAATGCTCCTTGAGCTGCCATCTCTGCTCTGGCTTCTGTGGGGGCTTCTGAAATCCAGGTCAGGCCCAGCATGGATAGTTTACACTTTGCAGTACTTGGAGGAGAGCACAAGACACTTCAGTGCCTTCATCTGGCTGAAGGCATCTTCAGAATAAGCAGCAGATTATCCAGTAACCATGGCAAAGCACAGGGCAGAGCAGCAAAGGGTGGCCACTGCCCTGGGAACATGGGCAGAGCAGCCCCAGGGAGGGATCTGCTCCTCTCCACCCCTGCACTGCCCTTCTCCCAGCTCCCACTGTGACACTGGCACAGCAGGGAGTGTGTCAGAATGCTGGTGCCCACACTCACCCCACAGTCAAGCAGAGAGAACATAGCAGCAGCTATCAGCAGGATTCATTACTGAAGGAAAATGCTTTGCCTGGGAAGGGATGGAAATGCCTCCAGAGGTGAGGACACATTTCCCTTTGACAGAACACAATCAAGTGAGAACCCACTGATGTTTGGGGGGGTTTTGCTACAGAAAACAATAACTCCTCAAGTATTATGGTCACAGAAGAAAAAACAGCAGCAAGAGCAATTTGTCCTCTGGAAAGAGTGCTCCCAAGGGACAGAGATGTCTCAGCAACCAAATGATTTCTCTTGCTTAAATGAAAACATGATTAACTTCCCTCAGACCTGAGGCTGAACAGACCTTTCACTGAAACACCCCCCAGTAATGTCCAAAAGGTTTCCTCTGCAGCAAACCACAGCAGCTCCTGGCCAGCAGAGCAGAGCCTGTGCCTCTCAGGCTCCTTCTTCACCAGCTCATCAGCTCATCTTTCAACACCATGGAATACTGGCTTTGCATCTGGAGTAATAGCTGACATTTCATCCTCCTAATTGCCTTCCAGTTAAGGCTACACTGACCTCCCATCAGCAGCAAGCACTGGGAAGTCAAGGCAGTGTTCCTCTAGAGTGGAGGGAGCTGAGAGGACAGCCAGTCTCTGTGGCCATGGAGAGAATCAGCAGGTGAATCCTCTCCTGAAAGGGAAGAGGTTGTACAAGCCCCTTCTGAACCTGACCAAGCACCAGTTGATAGCCTGGAGCTAAGGATTCCTTCCACAGCTTAAACTCTGCTTCACTAAGGCACTTGCTGCTCTGCTCATGGCCCTGCTGACAGTCTGCTGTTCTCTGAGGCTCCTCTCTCCTTCTGCTGACAGTTTGCTGTCCTCAGCTCCCTCTCTCCTTCCCTGACTCCAGTACTCTCAGGATTTCACAACTTTCCACAGCCCTTCACCAGACTTGTTTCAGGCTGACATCCTACTCCAGCCACTCTCCCAGTGAAACCTTCCCACACCTCCAGCACTCCTTGCTGCCTTCCCATGCCCTGCTTCTCCCACAGCCTTCTCAAGGTGAGTGTCCCAGGGCTGCACACACTCAAACACACCTCAGATTTTACCCAGGACACAATCAAAGCCTCACTTCTGCTCTCTTCACCTCTCCTGGTCAATTCTAACATTGCATTTGCTTTCTTCCCTGATAAGGACTGAGCTGATATTATCAGATTCATAGACTGGCCCAGGTTGGAAGGGACCTGAAAGATCATCTAGCTCCAACCCCCTGCCATGGGCAGGATGCCACCCACTAGAGCAGGTTGCCCAGGGCCACATCCAGCCTGGCCTTGAACACTGCCAGGGATGGGGCAGCCACAGCCTCTCTGGGCAACCTGTGCCAGTGGCAGTAAAGAGCTTGTTCTATCTCCAGGAACCTGACCCCAAGCAATGGTCAGGTCAGTGCCCATCACTGCCTTCACCTCTCTGACTCCTCCCTGCCCACATCTGTGCACTCTCAGTATCCCAAAGGCCTCCTACAGATGGCCACAGGTGTCCTTTGTCTTTACAACCACAGAACAGCTCTCACCTTCTAACTTTGCCTTTCCTCCCTCTTCACAGATCACCTGTGACCATCCTGAGCTGCACAGGCTCCAGCAGAGTCCCCTGCACCCATGTGCCTGTTCTCACCTCCAGCTCCTGTCTCCTGGGTCCAATCCACACTCTGAGCTCCAGACTTCCAGTTTTTATCCAAGTACCCTGACAAACAACCACCTTCCCTTCCCTGCCAGCTACACAAGAGCCACTTGGGAGGTCAGGAGATGGAAGAGGTGACTCAGAACCATGTAGAAGCCCAGTGGAAAGCTGGTGCCCCCAGGAATCTCACCCCCTGCAGCGTGCTGAGATGCCATTGCCCACCTGATGTAAGCAGTCAGGACAAGATCCCAAACGTCCCCATTCACCCAGTGAGAGAGGACTGACCTTGATGTGCCTGTTCATGGCAGTGGACTGAGCAGCTCTCACCAAGCCTTCCAGCTCAGCACCACTGAAGTTCTTGGTCTCCACGGCCAGCTCGGCGATGTCCACGTCCTGGGCCAGCAGGTGGTGCTCCCGCATGCGCACCGTGTGGATCTGCAGGATCTGGAAGCGACCCTTCTCATCTGGCAAGCCTGAAGGGACAACGAGAGCCCAGCCTGAGCACAGCCTGCCCTCCCCTCCCTGCTCCTGCTTCCCCAGGCTCCTTCTCCCCATTCTCACACGCAGAACACTTGCCAGTGCTTTCTGTCTGAGAGCAAGAGCACTAATTGCCCTTAGCAAATGGATTAACATCACCTCCCAGCTCCAGGGCAAAGCAGGTGCTTTAGGCTTCCTCCAAGCTGGCTGCTCTCAGGCTTCTTCCATAGCAGGACACCTGTCCCTGGCTCCACTGCCTGTGCATGCCCTTCCTACACTTCAGTTGGGCCAGGAGGTGCTTCTTGAGCCATGCTGCTCTCTCCTGCCTTGCCCAAACCAAGACCTCTTGCATGCTAAGGAAAATGTTCTTAGAGAGCTGCCAGCTCTGTTCTGCTCCTTTACCCTGAGGGCAGTTTCCCAGGGGTCTCATCCACCTAATCAGCTGGAAAGTACCCTCTCCTAAAACTCAGGATCTTGACTTCACCTTCACCAGGCCCAACCTATTCACACCAAAGGTTCATTTTCTCCACCTGAGATGATCATTTCCCAGCTTGCCCCTTAGGAAGGTCCCTTCTGAAGTGCCCAGATACAGTCCAGCCTTTCCTTCACAGCAAGCACAAGCCAGCCTGGCACACTGGCACCTCGTAAACCACCCTGCTCCCCAGCTCCCTTTCCAACTTGCTTCCACAGCCCTTATTACACAGATCTGGCAATTGGCACCAATTACTATTTGGGCTGAGGGTATGTGAGAAGACATCTAAAAATGTGCCCAGTCCCAGCAGTGCTCAGCCCTTACCAGCTAATCCTTCCTTCTAGGGCTGCCTTGCTCAGCGCCCAGCAGTGCTCTGCTCTTCCTCCAAGCCAGGAGCTACTCCACCATTCTCCTGTCTGCTCTATGAGCATCACTTCTCTGCAGTTTCCACCTAGGAAAGGGCTGGGGCCATTGCTTGGCTCCTTTGCCTCACACAGCAGATGCAGGGCCCTGCCTGCCCACACCTCTCCCTTCTGCTGCACAGAGGCAGGCAGCAGGCCAGGGGCTCAGCCGCAGGCCAGGGTCTCAGCCGCACGCTGCAGGCCAGGGACTCAGCCGCACGCTGCAGGCCAGGGACTCAGCTGCACGCTGCAGGCCAGGGGCTCAACTACATGCTGAAGGCCACGGGCTCAGCTGCAGGCCAGGGGCTCAACCGCACGCTGCAGGCCAGGGCTCAGCTGCAGGCCAGGGGCTCAGCTGCAGGCCAGGGGCTCAACCGCACGCTGCAGGCCAGGGGCTCAGCTGCAAGCCAGGGGCTCAACTGCACGCTGCAGGCCACAGGCTCAACCGCACGCCGAAGGCCACGGGCTCAGCTAAAGGCCAGGGGGTCAGCCGCACGCTGCAAGCCAGGGGCTCAACTGCAGGCCAGGGGCTCAGCCGCACGCTGCAGGCCAG
>VWZX01003492.1:0-33274 GCA_013399015.1 Galbula dea
GTAATAAACACCCACAACAGTATCCCCCATGCCAGCCAGCCCCTTAATTCGCACCCATAAACTCTCAACTGGCCCCTTATTCACCCCTGGACAGACTTGTGACAGAAGGCACAGCAAAGGTGGAAGACAGAGGCCTAAATGAAGCACATTGCTGGAGGAAAGTTCAGGCTCTTCTAAGTGAAGCCCAGTGACAAGACAAGGGGCAAGGGTTGTAAGCTGAAGCATAGGAAGTTCCATGTGAATACAAGAAAAAGTTTTTTCCCAGTTTAGGTCCAGAGGACTGGCACAGAATGCCCAGAGAGGTTGTGGAGTCTCCTTCTATGGAGATATCCAAAGCCTGTCTGGACACACTTCTGTGTGACCTGGTGTAGGGAATCCTGCTCTGGCAGGGGAATTGGACTAGATGATCTTTTGAGGTCCTTTCCCCCTCCTAATATTCTGTGATTCTGTGACTTATCCTTAAGATTGCCTGCTGAGCATGCCTGTAACAGATACAATACTTCCAGCAGAATATGGAAATATCACTTACACACCAAGTAATGAGTCAACAGCTGAGGACAAAACAAAAAAGACTGAATACTTTCAGAATTAATAAACGACATTCAAACCATATTACCATTGTCTGTGTCTAGCAGCCATACAGCTAAACCTTCAATCTCCTCAGCATTTCTGATCATCCCTGAATGCCACACGGCTTAGGATAATCATTAACAGTCAATTGCAATCCTTTTAGACAACTGTTTGGGTTTCCGAACTAGCATGACTCTATAAAGCTTCATTCCTTTAATTTAAAACATTTTTTTCTCCCAAAAGTGATTCAGTTAAAAAAAAAGATGTATACTTATGTGTGAGTAATTGTCACGGTTAGGGGCTTTGCTGACCCCGACCCACAGCAGAAAATCCTTATTACCCCTCTTTCGCCCCCCAAGCTGGAAGAGCTAGGGGACAATAAGGGCAGAGAGGCTTCTGGATTGGAAAGTAAAAACTAAAAGTACTTTAATAATAGTGACAATAATAAATGAAACATATATAAATATATACAGGACCCAAATACCGAACCCAACTTCCCCTCTCTATGATAATTTCATCACCACTGAAAATTGCAAACGTCCTGAAACTTCCCGGTGTCAGCTCCCAGTCCCGGTATCAGCTTCACGTGTGCAGCTCCCCAGCACAAGTCCAAAACAGCACTCACGCTGCCAGCTCTCAGTTCAAGCAGCCCCCGGCAGCAAAACCCACGCCGTTCCCCGTCCCAGCACAGACACGTCCCAGCACACTCTAAATCCCAGCACGGCATTAAGTCCCAGCCCCCCACCCAGGGTCCCAAAAAACCTCCGGTTTCCTCTTCCCCCTGGGGGGCAGAGTCCTTACCCAGATGCCTGAGCTTGGGATTCAGGAATTTCAGGTTTTTAAAGGGGCAATTCAGTTTAGCAGGTAGCTATGGCAAGGTGGGGGGGTGGGGGGTGGTGTGGAACTGATACTGAATATGATGTATATGGGATGGAATACCTTTTAGAAAATAAAGTCACTGAACAGAATTAATTCTATTCTAACCCAAACCAGGACAGTCTAACCCAAACCAGGACAGTTATGTAGAAAATCCTGTATGTGTTCCTTCGAATCGGCTAAACCACCACAAAAGTAGAAGATATATGTATGTCATTTAAGATGCTAACTTCTTTTGTAGTTCTACCTGGCTTTATGGAAAAAGAAAGAATAACCCAACCTTTTAATTTTGCTACTTCATTATCTTTATAATCAACATTTTTATTTGTGTATTAGATTGTCCATAAAGCTTTTTTTTTTTTTTTCATTAATCTCTCGTATGAACATCACAATCTCAAGAACATTTGTGTTCTACCTGAACTTCTAGACTTCTTATGTTCAGGTAAGTTAGAATTTAGACAAACCAAATGCACTCATTTCTAATTAAAAATCCCTTGGTCTACTTAGTTGGGTTTCTTTTTAAAACAAACAAACAAAAACAATAACAAACTTAGGATAGATGATAAAATTCCCTTTACAACAAAAGCAAGTACTCTTGATGTAGAATACAGCACAAGTTTTCACCATATACATATTGTGACTGGCAATGCTCAACATCTGACAACTCTGTGCTAACAGCATGACCATTTCTGTGAAGAACGTGCAACACATACTTGGACAAATTTTTTACAGTGTGACTCAATGACTTTCTGGAACAAAATACATTTTAACTGTATCTGACACAAACAAGTCTTTAATCAAATGTAAGGAATATGTACATTTTTCCTCTTTAAAAGTTTTGATAGCTGATTTCTGGATGCACAACAGAGAACTTCCAATAGCTTATGTGTTGCAAAAATAATATTCCCACTGTTAGAATAGGCTGTATTAAAATTGCTGAATACAGTGGAATTTGGCTCCTTCTTCCACATCATCTTGTGGACATCATGTACAGTGCCACTGCATTGCAAAGAGCCACAACCGATTTCTAAGCCAAGAAATAAGCCTCTATAAACCACATGAAAACCTGAAAACAAAGACCCTGAAAGAGGCAATATCTGGGCAGCACTGTGTGTAACTGGGCAGCTCTGAGTGATTGTAGCTCCCTGAAAGACAGCCTGTTCCCAATGTTTTTGGCTACATTTTCAACCACATCATCTATTTCTCTTCCCTTTCCTCAGGGACACGTATAAAGAAACATTCTGCAGATTATAGTTTCATTTAAAAATCCTAATATGACATAAACTAAGAAGAATTAGTTCTCCTTTTACAAAATGTTAAGGAATGAAACGATGTTTTTCATCCAGGCAATAGCTCTGAGCATCTTCCTTCATTCTTCCTCTAGCCATCAAAATAACATAGGTCTAGTCAAAGTCCCACCCCACACTTTTTTTTCTAACTAACCAAAAGTCTGCTAAAGAGGGCCACAAGGCAACTTTCTCTCTGAGGCAATATGCCTTGAGTGAATGGCAATAATTTTGATACACAAAATACTAAGTTTAAGAGTCATATTTAGCCCCGGTACATGGTGTTGAAGACTTTAGTCTGGATTTGTAAGAATGTACTTTTGTAAGACTGCATTCTGGATAGGATGGCACATTTCTTCACATATCTGTGAATTCGGTTCTGTATGACTTGTTCAACACATACAAAATTGATTTGGTCTCACAGTCTTATAAAGAGACATATTTTCAGAAATAACTTAGACAAAGTATATAACTAAAAAAAAGAAATACATGCCTATATCTGCATTATATAATCATGTTTCTTCCCAGCTTGTGAAATATAAGTATTAAAAGAACCATGGGTAAGTTCAGAAATACTATCTGTAATCTGTCTTTGAATGAGTGCTGTCAATGGAGCAGCAGTCTCCACTGAGGAAGTAGTTAACTTGTTGGGACCCAAAAACTTATTCACTAATTAATACATAATTTACACAACCAGCTGGAAACATTACATTTTGGCTATTACTGAGTGCCCCTCTGCCTTCATTAAGTTAAACAGTCTCACAATCACTTATTCAGACATTATATACCCCCACACACTTACTAACTGAGATACATGTTAGAAGAAAAAGAAAACAAATCTTAACATCAAGACTGCATCATGTGCTTAGTTGTCCCTTTGGCACAATGAACCTTAACTCTGACCTATTGTGGTACTTTAAGACTACATAACGATTTGTTGTCTTGTGCAGGCATTCATGAACTGTTTGTGTTTAAAAAATAAGTCTAAATTGTTGGGATCTTGTCATACTGTAACACTCATGTTACCTAAGTCTCTTATACAAATTGACCTGCTGGAAAGGTAACAGGAGTCTCTGTCTCAAGGGTTAATATAGTCAGATGGATCAGGTGAAATTTCCTGAACGTCCTCTTCTGCTGAATTCCTAAAAACTCATCTGCCCGTGATCCTACATGACCACTACAGCACATCACTTCTGAGTTTTCTTAAACTGTATGTAAAAAAGTCCTAACTTTTAGCAACAAACAAAATATTGTCCAATAGAAACGTTTTTACACCCCCTAGAACAGTTTCTACCAACCCTTTAGAGGTGTCTTATCTACATACAATTTGATAAGCTCTATAACAAGAACTGTTTGGGGAGCCTCCAGAGTGGATTATCCACCTAGGATGCTAATAGACACACTAAGGTACACAAACTGTTTTGAGTGCAGCAGGAGGTGCCAGAGGACCTTCAGAAGTGTACAACAACAAAATTTGGAAAGCTACTGCACCCGTTAGCTATATACCAAATTTAGAAGCGGGCCAGGAGCTCAGTCAGAAACCTTAGGTCAGGTTAGTTCATTGTTTCAAACTCCATAATCTCAGTTATGCAGACAATTAACTGTGGTCCTGGACCATAAGAAGTATGGATGCCTCAAATGTATCAGATTCATGTGCAGGCACAGCCCTGATACACAGCTGGTACCCTAATGCCAATCGCTAGGACAAACTTAACTACAAAACTCAAGTTTCATAACTCTTGCCAGATCACAAGGTTGTGGTACCAGATGAGAATAAATTTTATTAAAAGATCTATTTTCACTTAACAGGAAAAATAATTTTCCCCTTTAATTTCTCTCAAGGTTAATGTTGCCTTAAACTTGTCTGTACAGAAGTCTGTAAGCTTGCATTAAAAGATAACTTCAGTCTTCTTCAGGTCCATTTTATCCAAATTTTAAATCTTTGATGAGGAAATGGCTATAAGACACCTAAACTCCTTTTGAACTTTGTCTCAATTCACATAAAGTTGTAGTCATATTCCCCTATTTTAATATTCTTTGAGTTGTTCCTCTGGTTTGATTTTAAAAAGCAGCCATGCAGGTGTCTGGCTGTAGAGAGTGACAGAGTCAGTCACTGATTACAGAAGGTTTCTGTGTGAGGTGTGAGCAACTAGGTGATCCGCTCAGCCAGGTCACCAAATCAAAGGAGGAAGTGGAGAGATTAAGAACTATCAGGGAGTGTGAGAGAAAGATAGACTGATGGAGTCATTCCCTGACATGCCCAAGACATTCTCAGCAGGAGGTCTCACCTTGTGAAAGACATTCATTACCCTCTCACCGCCGTGCGGAAGAAGGAGGGTTAGATGACAGGGGAGAATGGAAACGGGTCACTGCTCAGTATGGCAGATAAGCTCTTTCCCAGCCTGCTTCACCTTCAATGTTTTTACACCATGAGGAATAAGCCAAAGGAGATAGAAGTACCGGCCCAGTCTCAGAGATATGATGTTATTGGTCTAAGTGAAACATGGTGGGATGAGTCCTGTGACTGGTGTGCCACGATGGATGGTTATAAGGTCCTCAGGAAAGACAGACAGGGTAGAAGAGGCGGGGGTGTGGCGCTGTATTAAACAGAGGGACTGCAATGTACCCAACTTGCTACTGGTAATAACAATAATCCATTTTAGGACCGTTTCTGTTTAACATCTTTATAAATGACTTGGATGTTGGACTTGAAGGCCTAATAAGTAAGTTTGTAGATGATACTAAGGTGGGAGGTGCTGTTGACTCCAATGAAGGCAGAGAGGCACTTCAGAAAGATGTAAATAGATTAGAGGACTGGGCAGTCACAAATCATATGAAGTTTAACAAGGCAAGCGCCAGGTTCTTCACTTGGGTAGTCACAATCCAAAAACAACCTACCAATTGGGGAATGTGATGCCGGAAAGCAGCACTGCAGAAAGTGATCTAGGAGTTTTGGTTGATGATAAGTTAAATATGAGTCAGCAGTGTGCGCTAGCTGCCAAAAGGACCAACAGGGTTCTGGGGTGCATCAAGCATTCCATTGCTAGTTGATCAAGAGAGGTGCTAGTCCTGCTTTACTCGGCACTGCTGCAGCCTTGCATAGAGTATTGTGTGTCATTTTGGGCATCACAATATAGGAGAGATATGAAGTTGCTGGAGATCATCGAGAGGAGGGCCACAAAGATGGTGAAGGGCATGAAGGGGAAAACTTACTTGAAAAGGCTGAAATCACTTGGTCTGTTCAGCCTGGAGAAAAGAAGACTGAGGGGAGACCTCATCGCAGTTTAAAACTTTCTCATCAGAGAGGGAGGGGTGGGTGTTCAGCTCTTCTCTCTGGTGACCAGCAACAGGACCTGGGGTGACAGCATGAAGCTGTGCCAGAGGAGGTTTAGGCTGGATCTTAGGAAAAGGTTCTTTACCCAGAGAGTGGTGGAGCACTGGAACAGGCTCCCCAGGGTGGCTGTCATGGCACCAACTCTCATGAAGTTTAAGAAGCAGTTTGACAACGCACTTAGGAACATGGTGTGACCTTGGGGTTGTCCTGTGCCTAAATAGGAGCTGCACTCAAAGATCCTTTTGGGTCCCTTCCAGCTCCGGATATTCTGTGATTCTGTGGTACTTTATCTGGGAATAAATTTTAAAATCACTTGAAGTGGATGTTAAGAATCTGTAGCTCCAAATTCTTTTCTCCTGACTCTGTCACTGGCTCACTACATGCTCCTGATCATCTCACCGGTGAAATGGGAACAATGACACTAATACAGAGAAGTAGCAGCTTTCTCAAAGTTGAGTGCAGTCTTTATAAGAAAACTTTCAGTAGAATCTTTAAAGCCTTAGAATTATATGAAAACCACCGTGTATCCATTAAAAAAATACACTGAAATATTAAATATTTGGTTTAAAATGTTCTCTGGTATGTGTAACCACTAGAAGTTTCTTTGATTATTTGTAGTTACTATTCCACAAAGGCAATAATTTTGTACAACAAATGAAAACTACATCAGCAGTTCTTAGTAGGTAGCAGAGCAAATCCTACCTAAATTAAATTTATAAATTTTTTTGAACTAAATAATAATGCATAATAGTTTAAATTATAATCTTAGACCATTCATACGTGGAAATTATTTTTACTGCAGACATCCTACATTCAAACAGGAATGTAGTTTTAAATCACTTTATATGATCATGTTACAGTTCTTGCAAAATACAGTTAAAATTCTAAGGGTGGAGATTAAATCCTGTGGCAGGGGAAGATGCACTTATGGAAGGGATCTGGGGGTCCTGGTAGATGGAAGGATGAGCATGAGCCAACAGAGTGCTCTTGTGGCCAGGAGGGACAATGGGATTCTGGGGTGGATTAGAAGGGATGTGGCTAGTAGGTCAAGACAGGTTCTTCTTCCTCTTTACTCTACCCTGGTGAGGCCGCATCTGGAATATTGTGTCCAGTTCTGGGCCCCCCAGTTTAAGAAGGATAGGGAAGTGCTGAAGAGAGTCCAGCGTAGAGCCACCAAGATGATGAAGGGAGTGGAACATCTTCCTTCTGAGGAAAGGCTGAGGGAGCTGGGTCTCTTTAGCTTGGAGAAGAGGAGGCTAAGGGGTGACCTCATCTCTGCTTTTAAATATGTGAAGGGTGTGTGTCAGGAGGATGGGGTCAGGCTCTTCTCAGTGAAGCCCAGTGACAAGACAAGGGGCAGTGGCTGTAAGCTGAAGCATAGGATGTTCCTTGTGGTTACACGTAGCAATTTTTTCACAGTGAGGGTGCCAGAGCAGTGTAACAGGCTGCCCAGAGAGGTTGTGGATTCTCCTGCTCTGGAGGTATTCAAAACCCTTCTGGACGTGCTTCTGTGTGAGCTGGTCTAGGGAATCCTGCTGCAGCAGGGGGGTTGGACTAGATGAAATTTGGAGGTCCCTTCCAACTCCTAATATTCTGTCTTTCTATGATTCTGTGAAAGATCTACCTTGTCACAAAAAAAATAAAATAGCTATTAATGTAGTCTCTGTGTTTCATTTTGTGTCTGAATACACCTACAGGGTTCAGAACAAACCATATGCCCCACACCAAGTTATGGCAGTACACTTTGGAAGTCTGTAAAATCAAGAACCAAAGGGCTCTGGCAACGAAATGTCACTCCCGTGTATTGCAACCCTACTATTCACTGGACAACTGGGAAAAGAAAAGGTAAAATCCCAAAGAGCTGAAGACAGAGTCAGAATAACTGCAGCACAGTGAACTCAATATTGTATCCTTGTTAAATTCTTTTCTAGTTTAAGAAAATAATGAAGTGAGTTTAATAAGCTGAGTCTTTCGCTTTAATTTTTTGGGGAACTGTATCACATAACAGGAAAGGAAATCAAAAACACTTGTCTGTCTAACAAGGAGCACAAAACATTTTTAATGGCTTCCGTTCCTCTGAAATGTATTTGATGCAGTAGTAGTAGAGATGAGAAATTGCATTCAAATTTTTTGTGTAGGAGGAATCAAAGCTTCATGAATCGAGACTCAGCAATATTAGGAGAAAAGCAGGAGGGGAGTCACAACAGAAAAATTTGTCAATGTTACACACCTGATATCAAAAACATATGTCAGAAATATATGTAAATCTTACTCATGGAAGTAACTGATTAATTTTACTGAACTAGTGACTAACCAAACAATGTATTTTCTCAATTTGAAGCTATCGTTCTGAAAAAGCATTCACATCTGCTGGAAAATTCCCAGAAATTCAATATATGATATTTGAAATATTTTTAAATTAAGTGTTGGCAGATATTACATAAAAAAAGAGTTTCAAATCTGTAAAACAAAACAATATATTTTTCTCCTAGTGACTACTGTGGCTTGAAAATATAATCTCTGAAAGACCAAGGAGTTTTCAGTCTTGGGGTGGAAAGGCATGAACCATCATCTAAAACAACCTCAGCTCCAAGAACAATAGCAAAAGAATGTCTGTGCAAGGCAGGTAGAACATGGAAAGTGGCCAAAAAATAAATTGAAATCACAGTTACAGAGCATTTTGTGACATGCTACTAATGGCATCACTTGTGTTATCCTTACACCATGCATATTTACAGGGTGCATGTATGGATGTGTATGATAAAGGTTTTAAGCCCTTATATGTATACCTCAAGCAACTATGAGGAGCAGAGGGAAGGAAATGAAGGTCAGTTGCCTAAGGGCTGGAAAGAGCATCAAAAAAAACCAGTCAAAAAGGCACCTTTATAGCACCATATTGGAAATATTTCCTTAGGAAATCCACTGACTCACATTCCACCACTCTTTTTGCAGCACTTTTCTGCTTGTGTCTGAAGCAGAGATTCAAGGAATTTGAATTAATTGAGAACATCAAAGAGGAACAGAAGGGCAACTTCATTTTTGCTCTCAGAAAAACACTGAACTCAAAAAGTTCCCAAGCTAACAATAAGGGCAGCTGTCTGAAAAAGTTCAGAGCAGAAAGACAAATGTAAGTGAAAAAAACCACTATTTGAAAAAATCGATGAAAATGCAGAAATTGCATACTAAAAGCTAGGTCTTTGAACTGGATCACCTTTGCCCTCATTTAAACACATCTATTTTAATGAGGTTCTTGTAAAATATGAAATATTTTACAAAATCTACACCATACAATTTTATTAAGGGAGCCATATTGGCCTCTAGTGGTCTTTTTGCTACTTTTAACGACTCTGATGCACTATATCATCCCTACTATTTTCAGGAACCCTATTACCTATATACCTATATTCTGGACAAGCCAGCTGGACATTGCAAAAACTGTAAAATATCTGAACCACTTCACTTGGTAAATAGCTAGAGATCAGCATAGTGTCTGCAAACAAATTACTATACAAATTTCAGGGCAAAGATGTTGGTCAGCTGAAGAGTACCAGATAACACAAGAACCATTGGGTAAAAAACAGTCCAGAAGTGTTATAAAATACTCCTGAGACTTCTTAGACAGGAAGAGAGAGTGTAAAACCACTTTCCTCTTTAAAGCAACTTATTCCTTTGGGACTCATTACTTTAAATTGTTTAATTACATTTGCGAGTATCTTTCAGAACTTACTAGGTCTAGCTAACATTTGTTTTTGTTGAATGTTATGGGTGGATCTTTTATAGTAAGTTTCATCTTCTGTTTTGTTGTGCATAATATAATGTCTCATCAAAAAACAGTGTGTTCATAGGAAATGAAGTGTGATGAATGTGCATTTCTACACTATTACATTAAACATTCAGCATTCTTCTTCTAAGAGCATGAACAAGAGCAATTGTCAGTCCATGTTGTTATCATAGACCTTAAAATATCTGATGATCGTTATGACCAACTAATTACATGAACCTGTCTGCAGTAGTGTGCAACAGAGGAAGGTCTAAGCCCTATTCAGAAGAAGCAGAGACCATTTCACTCAGGAAGATTTCTTTTCCATTCAGTCTTGCTCCCATGGAAAGTGAAATAACCCCTAAGTGACAATCAGCTTGGAAACTTTTTCAAAACCCTTTGACTTCTGTGCCACCTCCTCAGTTTGTATGGCTGCTGCTGGAAGCTTTGGTGAGTGAAGCACCAGAGACCCACTTCAGCTGCCGATCTGATCCATCTGTGCTGCTGTGGCTGCATAAACCACCAACCCCTGGGCCCCCATCTTTAACTGCCAGACGGCAACACAGAGATAAACTCTCTGCAAAAAGCACTGCATGTTTTGGAGTTTCCTGTGTTATCCTCCAAAGTTGGATCCAAGCCCTGACACTTAAATTTAGATTAACTGTCTCACTTTTTATTTATTTACTGTTTCCTGAGTTATTCATATAATAACCCTTCCCTATTTAAAGTCACCCCCCACACACTGAAAAAGCACAACAAAGACCTCTTAGAATGGCCTATTTCCTGTTACTCTAACTGCACCTACTCTGTGTGATTTCCTCAGTTTGCATAAAATGATTAATTATGTGTGTATGTATGAGAGAAGGTACCCGCACGTTGCTTTTCCTCTTCGTTAATTTTTCATTGGTACCCAAGATATAAATGATCCTAAAGTAAACACATTAATGTTAAGCACCAGGAACAGGATTTCCTGGGTCCAGCACACATTTACAATGATCAGCCCCAAAGACTTTTTGCATCTCCAGCTCTTTCTGTGTTGTTGGACTTGACAGCATTAGTGTGACACTGACTTTGTTTTCACTCCTACTGCAACTCTCATCCAAAAATTTTGAAACCTTTCGGAAATGTAACGGTTTAAATCTTGCCACATCCTTGTGAATTCATTATCCCTTGTGCAGCTGGGCAGAGGGAAGGCTCACTTTCTTCCCTTCCAAGGCATTCCATTTTTAATTGGCTCATGCAGCCAGAAAACGTGACCCCCAGCTGGGCTGGATCACTGCAGTTCGACTGATTCTGGCACACCCAACGTGTTGCTTCTGAAGGAATCGCCTTGCGCACAAACAGCATTTATACGTACATTGCAACTGCAAATTGCCTTACAGACTAATTAATCTTAGATAGATGATAAAGTCTAGCAAGGATTTACTTCTGACATCCAGAGGAATTTCAGCAATGACCAGCCACCAGCATTACCAACCACTATTAGCTTATAAATGTAGTCTAAATCGTTTTTTCTAAACTTTTCCTCCATTCTTCTTTAATTGGTCTTTTTCTCCTCCAGTCCCTCTGTCATCAGCAGCTTCACCCCTTAAGCTGCTCCCTCTCCCTGCTGCAAGAACTAGGCAACTCCCAACAATCAGAGACAATCAGCATCTCCCTACTCAGTGAAAACACTAGCAATCACTAGCTAAAGATTGCACTAATTCTGTGGTGCTGGAAGATCTGGGCTTGTCATGTAGGATTTTATTTCTGCATGAGCACCAGAGCAAGGCAGTGCAGGAAAGGCTCCCAGTTTAGGTACCACCCTGCAAAGGAGCAATAAATATTTGGAGACAAATTGTGATGTGAGGCACCATGATCCATACTGCAACTGGACTAACAGCCGCAATTTTTGCAAAACTTTGTATGTCCTAAAGAGAAATCTTGAACAATGCAGTACATCCATTTCCTCCTTCAAAGTAGTATTCAAGTTAGTAAAAGTGAGCCCAATAACTGCAGGAAAAAGTAAATTCATACACACACTGACCCGTTTGCACTACTGAGATACAAAGCTTATACACTGAATAAAGCTAACTGCAGATCAGTAAAGAAAGATTATATTATTATTTGTTTTAAACCTGTTATATTTTTCAGTCCAGGTGCTCTCATTATTATTTCAGTGGTCACACTGCAAGCAAAATAAACAGATAGGTGGGAATGGCTGGCTTAAAAGAATATTTAATATCCCACTCCTTTAGTTCTTTCAACAATAACCATTTCCTAATAAATCAAAAGAAGACATGCTTGTTATCTGACTCCTTCAGTACATACGATAAAGGCATTACAGAAAAGGTAGACTACTGCTGCCTCTGCTAAAAAATACCTCAGACTTTTTGTCCATTTGCAGATAAAATGTACGTTGCAGGTGTATTTACACACACAAACATGCAACTTCATAGGACTGCAAAGCAAAGTACAGCCCAAATAATTGTACCAACTAGTTTTAGAATAGTTACCTGAGATTTGTCTGCAAACTACCATAACTATAATTATAGTCTGCCAGAAGCAACAATTACAGTGATATAGCAGTCTTTGCAGATCTTTGCCACATTTATATGCTACTACAAAGGAAACATCTTTTTATCTAGGGTCTTAGATGAGGGTCAATTAGAACAAGACTACTGTTAATAGCAAACAAAGGTTTCACTTCTCTGCTAGACGTGAGATTATGGCCCCAGGATGATGCATCCCAGAATAAAATCTTTGCCTTATAATTTATGAAGCATCATAGGTTCAAACTCTGTCCTCCAGATGATGATAAATGTCAGTTTCTGTCTTCCCAGAAACTGCGATTTGTTGATAAAAATGAACTGCAATCATAATCAAGGAAATTGCAATTCACACAAAGATTAGAACCTGTGAAAAATTAGTTTCCTTTTGTCACCTATGTGGGCACTTAATTTTCAATTTAATTTCTAATGGAATTATTTATGCAATACCTGTACAGCCTAAGTTCATCAGGTGTTCAAAGGTGCATTGCTACTGAAATCTATGAATCTTCAAAAGCCGTCAGATCTTGCTTTGAGACATGCTCCATCTTTATGACTGTTGAAGTGCTTTTTAAAATAGGAATTGTAGGTGCTCTACACATTTAATAAATTGATGTCTCCCAAGTTTTAGTTTATGCTTAGTTAAGTAGTGCTCCCGGCTTATGAAGTTCTTAGTCTGAAAGCCTCTACAGACTTGACTGGTTCCAGGTCAGATCTTTCTCACTCCCTGTAGCACACTTCTGCTTCTCATCCTCAAAACAGATCCATCATCATTACAGAACAAGGATTGCAAGCTGTCAAAGGGGTTGCTTTGCAAATCACAGACATATCTGTCCTGTTACTGATGCACAAACTATACAAAGGTATTAGTTTTGAACTTTAAAACAGGTAAATCTACCTGAACTTTCAGAAAGACAGAAGATGCAAGCTGCAGGTGAATAAACTGATGGCAAAATTTGCAACAGATTCCTTATGAATTTTAAGATAGTTATCAATTTTACCTCACTTTCATGATCAACATCCATTAGATAATTATGATCAAGAGGCAATTTTTCAATGAATAAACTAATTTTAATATAATATCAGTACAAATTTAGGGTAGTAGATTGCAGATAGCTTCTTTTTTTAAGAATATCTGGAACAAATTATGTAATGAAAAGCATTGTCAGGTTGATGCAGGTCTGAAAAGGTTGCAGGCATCTGGCAGAAAGAGTCCTTGAATTTTACACCTTTCATGCTGCATGTGCTAATTCTCTATAATACCTGTCAATCTGCAGAAATCACTAACAATTTTCTCCATCCCAATACAGGGAATAAACTCAAAAGTTTTGATTTTATTTAAAGAAAGGTTTTTTCCCTAAAAACATGCAAGCATCCAAGGCAATAAGCCTTCTTCTGGACTACTGGGACTCCTACTAGGAGAAGGAGGGCAGCCTTCTATTCACCTGCTTGAGAAGCAGGAGTTTGGAAGCAACTGTCTCTGCTCTAAGCACCTGCCTTCCCTCAAACCTTTCCCAAACCTTTGCCAGGGGGTCTGTCAGGTCAGTAAGTCCCAGGTAAGGTCTGGGTCAAGCCCACTCTTTCTTTGATAGACTCCAGACCTCTCAGGCTTATCTCAGGAGAAAAGTGGCAACAATTTATATTTCATATCTTCCACCAAGATCTTGACTGCGTTATTTCTTGCTTAGGCCAGTATAAATTAGCAGTAAAGGTCCTGGAACAGAATTATATAATAGTATTAAATCAGTAGAAAAGAGAAAACAGTGTAGTTTATTAAATAATAAATACATGCTCTCAGTTTTTCTCATGACTGCAATAGTTGCAGGCAGGAGGAAATAAACATAAACATTAGCATATCTTGTTTTGCTACACACAAAATGTTACCAGTTTTCTTTTTTTATATATAGTACATTCGAAGAACTATTACTGCAGTACGCTATTTCTCTTACAGTATTACTTTCTAGCCTCAGGCAAGGTATTTTTTTCTTCCCTTCAAAACAGAAAACAACACTATTTTCTGGAGTTTCCAGCAAAATCTGATGTTCTGAGGTCTTTTGTTGTGCCTCAAAGTAGCTCCCACCTACAATGCCATGTAGCAGGAATGTTCTTCATGCAGTCACATACACTGGCCTTTCAAATATGAAGAAAAAATGCAAAAGTGTTTCCAAGCCTCTAACATAACAAAAAAATAATCCTAATAATGCCTGATAATCAGGTACTTATTTCAACCTGCCTCAGGGAGATGGGTGGAGAACGAACATAGTAACTGTAAATGCCCCCTCCAAAACAGTGTTATTGAGTCCCAGAAGTACCTTATTTAAAGACCCTGTTCAGCTGAGCAGAATTAATCCTGTTCCATTCAGGTTTTCCTTACCTTATCGGGGAGTTCAACAGTCGAAAGTGCACTAGGTCTCATGCACAGTCATTAAGGTAAACTACTCGTACTATCACATTCAAACACAAAGGAGAGTATGCAAGGTCAGGTGGTGCTGAGACCATTCACAAGAACCTGGCTCCTACTATATATGAGGTCCAGAAACCCACAAGCCTGCCCTCAACTTTTTGAATGAGCCCAAAACAGACTTGGCAGTGTTAGGTTAACAGTTTGACGCAATAATCTTAGAAGTCTTTTCCAACCTTAATGATTCTATGATTCTGTGATGCTAAAAACCTTTCAACAATGAAACAGCACGTCCCCGACCATCAACCCTTATGGTTCCCAGTCAGGTCAGGTTTATCTGTAGAATAGTTTCTCCAGAAATGGTCCAGCATTTCCTTTGCAAAACTGATAGTGTTGGGACAAGATAGGAGGAAATGAAAATGGAAATTATCTAGAATTTCATGATCCTCAGATTTCCAGGAAAGAGTTTCAACTGTCAACATTTTTTGGCACATGACGCACTGACAGCCAGCCAGGCCCTACAGTCTCCAGGACTCCAAAAGGTCTCTCTCTTTTCCTTTCAGCCTCCATTTCTTTTTCCCACATTGAAAGGCCAGTAAAAACTTAAAAGTATCCTGTCCATGATTATCTACTTTAGAGATAAACATCTCAGTCCAAGCAGCTTCCGAAACTGCAATTGACACTTTGGTATATGTTTTGACAGTGAAAACTGAACCTTGGGGTATCCTATTCCACCATCCTATTCCAGAAACTGACTTGCAAAGTAATTAGAATAATTCATTCAGTGTCAGTAAATATCACTCTATTAAACAAGAAGACCTTTTTAAAGTCACTTCTGCAGTTCTTTTCTGCCTTTCTTTTTTTTCTGTATTTCTATCATTCCCTTTCCCAAGAATGCAAAAATGCTGCGCAGACATGAATGAATTAATCTTTACAAACCTATCTGAAACAAATAGAATCTTTTTGAAAAAAAGTGGTTCACTAAAGTAGCACATCCCATTTAATTCAAAATCTTCTTTTCCCATCTTTAATAGTGAAGGTAAAGAAAAATATCACTTTTATACTGGAGGAAGAACATGTGCAAGGAAAAAGTTTATCTCTGTTTATGATGTGTTGTCGAATTCTCCATTTTTAATAGAAAATTTTTTTAAGCACACTGCCAAAACAGTATGGTGTTCTTTCTAACACAATGCAGGTGGACACTATGACATGGAAAGGAATGTGTAAGAAGTGGCATTCACCTCGGGATAGGTCATACTAGAAGTAAAGTGGTCTCACTGAAACCAAATGAAAATATAAGTCATTGTGTAATCAATGGAGGGGTGGGGAGAGTGTGTTGTCACTTCTTTCATTTTGGAACCCATTTACCCAATTAGGGTGGAATAATCTGTGGTTACCTGCCACAGCCACTTTCATTCAAAATCTGGAAAGATATGTTATTTGCTACATAAAAGCTTTAATTACTAACCATTATTGTGGTAGCTTAGGTCAATCATACCAACTAAAATGGCAGTTGTGACTTCCTGAGTCCACTTGGCTTCGTCATCATCATCATCTTTTAGTTCAAAAGAACTGGAAGTGCAAGCAAAAGACTCAGCTTAGATTTGGAGGTGGACAAAAGTTTGAAGTTTTTTGGATGTGGAAGAGCAAAATTTCATTTTAAGTTCAACTTGATAATTTTGACTAGATATGAAGTGTTTTGTTTTTCAGGATATTTGCAGAATCACAAAATGGTTAAGGTTGGAAGGGACCACCAGATGTGATCCAGTCCACTAAGAGGGGAGCTGCAGCTCTCTAATCATATTTGTAGTTCCTGTTGGACTCACTCCAGGATCTTCATCTCTCTTTTATCCTGAGGGTCCCAGAACTGAATACATTACTCGAGGTAGGGTCCCATTAGGGCTGAGCAGAGGGTTAGGATCACTTCCCTTGACTTGCTGGCAATGTTTTTTCTAATGGAGCCCAGGATACCACTGGCCTTCTTGGCCACAGGGGCACATTGCTGGCTCATTGGACAATTAGATATCCACCAGGATGCCAAGTCCTTCTCAGCAGAGCTGCTTTCCAGCAGGTCAGTCCCCAGCCCATAATGGTGTATGGGATTTTTCCTTCCTAAGCAGAGGACCCTGCACTTTGTTGAATTTGAGAAAATTCCTCTCTACTCATTTCTCCAGCCTATAGAGATCCTTCTGGATGGTTGCACAGCAGCTTGTGGTATTGGCCATTTCTCCTAGTTTTGGATCATCATCATACTTGCTAAGGAGGCACTCTATTTCTTCATCCAGATCATTGATGAATAAGTTGAACAATACTGGCCCCAATATTGACCCAGGGGGGACATCAATATTTACACTCTGCACTGCTGATCACATCCCTCTGAGACTAGCCATTTACCCAGCTCTTGATCCACCTCACAGTCCAAATATCCAGCCCACACTTCCTGAGCTTTCCCATGAGGATATCATAAGAGACTGTGTCAAAAGACTTGCTAAGGTCCAGGTAGACAATATCCATTGCTCCCTCCTTGTCTATCCAGCCAGTTGTCTTCTAGAAGTCAATGAGGTTTGTGAAGCATGATTTCTCTTTGACGAATCCACTCCAACCTTATCTTTCGTGTGCTTAAAGAGAGCCTCTAGGATGAGTTGTTTCAGCATCTTTTAGAGACTGAGGTGAGGCTGAATGGCCTATAATTCCTTGCGTTCTCCTTCTTGCCCTTTTTGAAGAACAGGGTGACATTTAATTTCTTTCAGTCTTCAGGCACCTCCCCCGACTGCCATGAACTCTCAATGATTGAGTGTGTCCTAGCAATGATGTATGTTAGTTCCTTTAGCACTCATGGGTGTATTCCATGAGGGGCTCTGGACTTGTGGATGTGAATTTTCACTATATGGTCTCTAACCCAATCCTTCTTAACCAAGGGAAAGTCTTAATTTATTCAGACATTCTCCCTGGCCTTCTAGGTCAGGAATCCCTGAGTGCTGGCCTCGGCAGTGAAGACTAAAGCAAAGAAGATGTTCAGTACCTCAGCCTTCTCTGCAACTGCTGTAGCAAGGGTCCTTGTTTTATTCAGTAGCAGGTCCACATTTGCTAGAATTCTTTTTCTTATTGGTGTATTTTAAGAGGCCTTTTTGTTATCCTTGACTTCCTTAGCTAGATTCAATTCCAACTTGGCCTTGGACTTCCACATTGCATTTCTACATACCCTGCCAACCTCATTATATTCATCCCAGGTGGTCTATACCTGCTTCCATCTCTCATGTACCTGTTGCTTATGCCTGAGTTTTGACAGAAGTTCCTTGTTTATTCATGGAGGTCTTCTGCCCCTTTTGCTCAATTTCTTGCCCATGAGAACCCACTGCTCTTGTGACTGGAGAAAGTGATCCTTGAATATTAACAAACTCTCTTGGACTCTTCTCCCCAGTAGGACACATTCCCTTGGGACTCTGCCAAGAAGTTCTCTGAAGAGGCCAAATTTGTCTGGCCTATAGCCAAGGGTTGTGATCCTGCTCATTGCCTTTCTTTCTTACTTGAGAATACTAAACATCACTATCTCATGGTCACTGTAGCCAAGGCTACCCCAAGTCTTCATTTCTCCAGTAGGACTTTCCTAGTTTGTGTCATGACCCTGTTGCCGAGACACCCTGGGTAGCTCAGAGGGTCGTGCAAGATCCAAAAATTCCCTTAGAGTAAATTAAAGAGAAATGACACCAAATGGCTGATTAATTTGTTAGCTTTATTGCGGGCAAGGAGAATACTTTGGAAAGCTTTTAGTCTCTAGTGCCTAAGAGATAGAAAGGAAAGAAGAAGGAGAGAAGAAGAGTGAGATATCACCACCCTTGCTTCCAGCCAAGTTTTGCAGAACTGGTCTCAGGTCTCAAGTTTCTCTTGGTGGGTGCAAATCCAAGGACATTGTGCAAAGCCAGTCCAGGTCCCAAGTTCTTTTGTGGTGGATGAACATTGACCAATATGCCACTGTCCTTTTTATACATCCAGGACATAGATGGAGTGCCACAGCCATGTATCAGAGAAATTAACTCAGGAAAAAGATGTTTTCCCACCTTCACAGAACTCTTCCCAATGTTTGTTTCCTTATCTGCAAGGGGCATCCCTTGCTTGGGTCAGGGGGGAGCAGGGTTGTTGTTGTACTTCACACCTTCTCCCTCCAAGCAGGCCTTTCTTGTCCTCCACCCAGGTGACAATATTGTTTCATCACCACTCAGTCTTTGAGACATGAATCCTTTAAGGAGGAGTCAGGCTCCCACAGTTTGTTAATATAAGGTCTAGCAGCACAACTTTCCTCCTCAGCACCTCCGTCACCTGTGTCAGAAAGTTATTGTCAATGCTTTCCAAGAACCTCTTGGATAGTTTTTGCCTTGCTATGTGGTTCTTCCAGCAGATGTCAGGGTGGTTGAAGTCCTTCATGAGAACCAGGGCCTGTCACTTTCATGCTACTCCCATTTGTTTGTAAAAGGCCTCATCTCTTTCCTCTACCTGACCAGGTGGCCTGTAGTAAACACCCACAGTGGTGTCACCCTTGTTGGTCTGTCCTTTGATCCTAATCCACAGACTCTCAACTTGTTCATTGTCCTCTCAGTGAGCATTGACAGAGCTCCATACATTCCAGGAGCTCACTTATGTAAAGAGCCACTCCATCACCTCGCCTTCCTGGCCTGTCTGTCCTAAAAAGTGATAGCCCTCCATGACAACATTCCAGCCATGTAAACTAGCCCACCATGTCTCTGTCACTGCAGTGAGGTCAGGATCAGGCACACAGATCTCCAGATCTTCCTGTTTCTTCCCCATACTACGCACATTGGCACAGAAGCACTTCAGTGAAGTATTTGAGCATGTTCATTTCCCAGGATAGGTGCAAGAGCATATCCCATGGCCATGTCTTGTAGGCACTTCCTGGGCTGCATGCATTTGCCACAGGTATCTCTGATTTAGCCTTGCCTTACTGCATGGGTGGCTGCTGCAACTCTTCCCATCATCCCCCACCTTTCACTATATTCAATGTTCTCTTTATTTCTGCTTTTAAATATAATGTTGGACTATATAGGTGACCATTCCAAAAGTAAACAAGATGAGGTTTGTTTTCAAAAAAAAAAAACAGCTGAAAGCCTCTTGACACCTCTGAAAAAGGTGAAAATTATCTTGAAAATGTCATACTAAGTTCTTGAAGATTTTCAAATATTTTCCATGTTCTTTTGAGTTAGTTATTTACCATTTCACTTCTATAACACATTCTAACTTTTATTTCCTTTCATTAGAGGGGAAAAAAACATTGCCCACCTGACACTTCAATGATGCTGAAGACTGGTTTAAAAAAAAATGCACCTGTCCCTCCTGTCTTCATACTCAACAGACATATGGGATGGTTCAGGTTAAAGCCAAAGAAGGTGAGTAATTTTTTTTTCTTTTTTACCACCTATCTCAAGTCAAAGCCTCTGGTCCCTACACATACCTTACCTGAAGATTTTTCCATTATTGGAAGAATAAATAGCAGCCAGTGTTGCCTTTATTTCTCAGTTGATATTGTCATGAGTTCAAGTCTACAGATTGGATAATCCAAAGAAAACATTAATGTTCATATCAATTAACTTTTAATGACTTTTTAACAAATTCCAAGTACTATTTATTCTTGTGACTCATTGTAGCTCCTCAGATTTTAACAAACTTACAGCACTGACTTTCAAATTACACATTTAAGGGACAAATAACCGGTTGATTTTGGACCACAAGGTGCCAGAGCATTCTGAGAAGTGAAAGGATTTATGTTCTGAAATGCAGGTGAAAAATATTAGTCACAAATTTATATATTGGGCACTGTGCATCCTATTCTAAGCAGCCAGCATTTTGGGGGCATCTCAACAGTAATAAATTAGGTAAAACTTACAAAAAAGAACATAACAAGGCATTATGCAATGTGCTTTTTTTAAATGTGGTTTCAGATTGATCATAAGAAATACCTTTGAACAGTATTCTGTGAAATTCATCAATGCAAAATATCTCTGCAATTAAAAATATTCAAAAGGAATAGGCAACAAAAATCATCCTCACTTAGCTAAGACAGGACATTTGCTGTTTCATAATAAAGTGATATGAAACTTTAGGCACTATGCATAAACTGCCCATTTACTGTTTGCAGCAAAGAGGGAATATTTCTTCTGCACAAGTTACTGTAAAATTACTTGCTAGGCTGTCTGAGGCAGATGGGGGGCAGCTTTAACATTTTTGTACAGATAGAGAGCTGTTAACCTCCCTTTGAAGCACATACTATCTATCATTTTCTAAGCTCCTTTTTAAGACAGTACTTTACACAACATATGCTCAGCTTCACCTGTGGATTTAAGGGCATTAGTCTGGGAGTATTAGAGTTGCTTATCTAAACTGGGGTCAGAGAAAAGAAACTGAGTCACAAGAACCTTTGAATGCAAGCTTAGATACCAAATCCAGTGCTCAGCACTAACCTCCATTTCCCAATGCAATAATTTAGTCTTAAGTAAACAGACTTCCTAGCAAAGAAGAAAGAAGCACTAACAGAAAAACTAAAAGGCTTTAGCTTTCATTCCAAGAAAGAGTGTATGATACATTACAAAGAGAACTATAAATGCAATGCAGACTTAGCAGTGTTGTGAATTATTTGGCTTGCCAGATAATGGAAGCCCTATAAAAAGAGCTATTATACATGCCAGTGCAAGGGCAGAAAGCTCATTATGATAATGGAGAGGGAAGGCTGCTCTTCAACAAAGAACAAATGCATTTTTTTCTTGTCCTCCATGCATTTTGTAAAGGTATTTTTCCATTCTAGCTGTTCGCTAACAGATATTACAAAGTGTAAAAGACTAATTGTATAAGGTCCTTTCCAACCCAAACCATTCTACGATGCTATGATTCTTAAATCACAGGATTTTAAGAACAACTATTCCTTCTATGTTAGTATCCCACTTTACCCCTTGTCTTTTTAATAGATCACTATTTTTCCCCATGATGATGAGAATTGAATCTGGGTCAAGAAATTTTTACTCATCTTTTTTTCCTGGTGTGTTCTTTACCTCCAGTTTTCCCCCACATCATCTACACCTATAAATTTTCTCTTTGTCATCTCCAAAATGTTGTCAGAACCTTCCACACCTTTACTAAAGCCCTTCCCACAAATGCCCAGTCACCCAGATCTGCTTAGAGTGACTCCAGCATGGTCTGCCTAAATATTTAGTGGCAGACTTATTAATAAAAACTGATATTTTAGCCTGGGCTGTTTCTTTTGTCTACATGAAAATTACACCTGCCTTCAGCCTGCTTCAAAACTGACAAGACAATGCTTATGACATGTGAGCATAATGAAGATTGCACAGCAGAGGACAGCACATCAGGGCCAAGTCCTCTAGTTGACTTGTAAATGCCTCTGGCATTCTTCCAAATTCAGTGGAATTACTACAGATTTACGACACCTTGAAGTGAGAGGTGCAATCACTCTAGTAAATTCAGTAGCACATAAATGCTGAAAAATTACAAAATTGTCACTATCTAAGTAAGTTATGCTAACTTCAGGACTCAGGGAAATACAGAATCACAGAATCACAGAATCATTACGGTTGGAAAGGACCCTCAAGATCATCTAGTCCAACCAATAGCCCTACACTACTCTTACCCCTAAATCATCCCCTGAAGAAACACATCCATCCTCTTCTTAAAAACCTCCAGGGATGGTGACTCCACCACCTCCCTGGGCAGCCTATTCCAATATCTAACCACTNCTGCTGGTCACACTATTCCTGATGCAAGCCAGGATGCCATTGGCCTTCTTAGCCACCTGGGCACACTGCTGACTCATGTTCAGCCAGCTGTCAATCAGCACCCCCAGGTCCTTCTCTGCTGGGGAGCTCTCCAGCCACACCTTCCCGAGCCTGTAGCGCTGCTGGGGGTTGTTACGCCCAAAATGCAGGACTTTACATTTAGCCTTATTAAAACTCATCCCATTGGTCTCTGCCCATCTATCCAGCCTATCTAGGTCCCTCTGCAGAGCTTGCCTACCCTCAAGCAGATCGACACTCCCACCCAGCTTAGTGTCATCTGCAAACTTTCTAAGGGTGCACTCTATCCCCTCATCCAAGTCATCAATAAAGATGTTGAACAGGGGAGGCCCCAACACTGACCCCTGAGGGACACCACTTGTGACCGGCAGCCAACAGAGCTCTATAGATAAGATCTACCAATTTAGGGGTTGTATGTTGGCCTTTTTTAATATCAGGAACTCTCCAACAGAAACACAAGAAAATGTGTTGTACTTATTACAATAAAGTACGTTTTTGTGCCCTACAGCTACAGTCTATATCACATCAGATTTCTTCCATGGGGTCATATCAAATGTGGTTGCTATGTGACATCTTTTTGCTTAGAAAAGAAGTTCTGTTATCAGGCTTTTACCTTGACTTCAGTAGACTTCAACAGGAACAGTGTGTTCTAGTAGGAAATAAAATTTGACCCTCAAAATTAGTGATGTTTCTTTCTATACTTGGAGACAGCATTGATGTTGTCAATATAAGGGGGGGTGGGAATATTTTTTAAAAGGTAAAATGTAAGAACAGTGCCAAGCTTTGCCAGAAAATTTAGCAGATTATAGGACGCAACAGCTTGGATTGGGTATGTGTCAGAACTGCGAACAGGAATCACTACAAAATGAAGCACTGAGCAAGAGCTATTTGGGAAGATGGGGGAAGTTAAACTAACAGATTTGACAAATATATTTTGCAAAATTTGTATTGTACCAAGCTCCACTTTTCCACAGCAAGAGTGTTTCTAATAATTGAGATAGACTTCCTCATGAAAGCAACTCTACATCAGCATTTCAGTGTACTTAGTACCATACACAGAGGCAGTACTCATTCTTCATCCTAGGAGGTTGGGTGTGAAATCTGATGGAAATTAGTATCCCCAAAAAGGTCAGATAACCCTTTGGATTTGTATAGTAAATGCTATGCAGGGTGAGAAGTAGAGAGACTAGATTTCCCTACCTTTGCAGTAATTACCTTTAAAGAGAAAGTCTTCAGTATCTTACTCAAATGAAACAACTCAGCTATCGCAGGTGAGACATAAAGCACTATTACAGCCTTCAGCTTAATGATTCCCTCCATTTTTACTCCTTTTCATAATGGAGGTTAATGAGTATGTTCAACATCCTTTTATTAACTATGCATTATGGGAAAAAAGTGAAAAGTGTTGTTGCAGCTGAAGGCTAGAGTCTTCTACAATGCCATTCTTTTGGGGAAGGAGCAGTAACAAGAAAAGAAAGGGATCATAGAATCATAGAATTATCGGGGTTGGAAGGGACCTTAGAGGTCATTTAATCCAACCCACCTATAGTAAGCAGGGACATCCCCAACTATCAGGTTGCCAAGCACCCTGTGTAACCTCACTTTGAACAGCTCCAGGGACTAAATCAGGTTGCTCAGAACCTTGTCTAGCCTCACCTTGAATGCCTCCAGGGACAGGGCCTCAACCACCTCCCTGGGCAACCTGTTCCAATGTTCCACTACCCTCATGGTAAGGAACTTTTTCCTAATATCTAAACCTACTCTTCCCTAATTTAAAACCATTACCCATTGTCCTATCACTACAGGCCTTTGTGAACAGGCCCTCCACAGACTTTCTATATGACCCCTTCACATACTGGAAGGTGACTAGTAGGTCCCCCCGAAGCCTTCTCTTCTGGAGGCTGAACAATCCCAGCTCTCTCAGCCTGTCCTCACAGGGGAGGTGTTCCAGCCCCCTGATCATTTTAGTAGCCCTCCTTTGGACCCGCTCCAGCAAGTCCATGTCTTTCCTGTGTTGAGGGCTCCAGAGCTGAACACAGTATTCCAGATGAGGTCTCACCAGAGCAGAGTACAGTGGTAGAATCACCTCTCTCGATCTGCTGGTCACACTTCTCTTGATGCAGCCCAGAATGCGATTTGCCTTCTGGGCCTCCAGCGCGCACTGCTTGCTCATGTCCAGCTTTCATCAACCAACACACCCAAGTCCTTTTCTGCAGGGCTGCTCTCTAACTCCTGGTCCCCTAGCCTGTATTGATAGTGGGGATTATTCTGCCCCAGATGCAGGACCCTGCACTTGGTCTTGTTAAATCTCATGAGGTTCATCTAGGTCCACTTCTCCAGCCTGTCCAGGTCCTTCTGGATGGCATCCTGCCCCTCCAACTTATCAACAGCACCACACAGTTAGTATTATTAGGATGTTAGTATTGTTCTTTTATTCAGGCATACCTCTTGAAAACAACAGGCACAACTCATCCATGAGCCATTTCAAGAGCTGACAAAATTGTATGGCTGTTGCTGAAGATGGTTGGATTGTTTTGGGGCATTTTGGGGGGTGTATGTTCAGAAGGGAGAAGACAAGGTTTGGGGTACTGACCTTCCAACACCTAAAGGGGGCTTATGAAAGAGAGAGGGAGAGAGAGAGAGAGAGAGAGACCCTTTACCCCATTAGAAAACAATAGGACACACGGGAACAGCTTCAATCAGAAGGAGTGGAGATTTAGACTGGATCTTTGAAAAAACTTCTTTATGTGTGGTAAGGCACTGGAGCAGTGTTCAAGACCAGGCTGGATGTGGCACTGGGCAGCCTGGTCTAGTGAGTGTCATCCCTGCCTATGGCAGGGCAGTTGGAGCTAGATAATCTGTAAGGTCCTTTCCAATCCAGGCCATTCTATGGACATGGATATGGATATGGATATGGATATGGATATGGATATGGATATGGATATGGATATGGATATGGATATGGATATGGATATGTTATGCTCCTCAAAGTGCTGCTTTTAGATTCTTCTGCTCAAGAAACCTCTGCAATTGCGCAAATCTGGGCTGATTAAGGAAAACTCTTTCCAGTATAAGGCAAAAGAAAGGAGAGGAAAGAAGATGTGTATGGGCTTGAAAGGAAGGGAGCAAATAAAAGCAGACTGTCAGGACAACCCACTGACTGGAAAAGAGAAAACATAACACCCATTTTTAAAAAGGGAAAACAGGATGATCCTGCAAACTATAGGCCAGTCAGTCTCACCTCTGTGCCTGGTAAGATTATGGAGCAGGTCCTCCTGGGGGCACTGCTGAGGCAGAAGGGTAATGAAGAGGTGATTGGGTACAATCAACATGGCTTCACCAAGGGTAAATCATGCCTGACAAATCTGGTGGCCTTCTATGAAAACGTCACAGCAACAATAGACAGGGGACAAGCAACCGACATCATTTACCTGGACCTGAGCAAAGCCTTTGACACTGTCCCGCATGACATCCTGGTCTCCAAGCTGGTAGAATATGGGTTCAATGGATAGATCACTCAGTGGATAAAGAGTTAGCTTGACAGCTGCACCCAAAGAGTGGGTGCAGCCCAGAGAGCCAACTGTATCCTGAGCTGCATCAAAAGGAATGTGGCCAGCAGGTCAAGGGAGGCAATTCTCCCCCTCTACTCTGCACTCGTGAGACCCCACCTGGAATACTGCATCTAGTTCTGGAGCCCCTGTTCCAAGAGGGATATGGGGGTGCTGGAGCGAGTCCAGAGAAGGGCCACGAGAAGGATCAGAGGACAGGAGCACCTCTCCTACGAGGACAAACTGAGAAAGTTGGGGTTGTTCAGTCTGGGGAAGAGAAGGCTCTGAGGAGACCTGATTGTGGCCTTCCAGTATCTGAAGGGGCCTACAAGAAAGCTGGCGAGGGACTTCTTAGGAGATCAGACAGTGATAGAACCAGGGGAAATGGGTGTAAACTAGAGGAGGGTAGATTTAGGCTGGATATTAGGAAGAAGTTCTTCACTATGAGGGTGGTTAGGCGGTGGAACAGGTTGCCCAGAAAGGTTGTGGAAGCCCCAGAACTGGAAGATTTAAAGGCAAGGCTGGATGGGGCTCTGAGCACACCTGATCTAGTGGAAGGTGTCCCTGCCAGTCAGGGGGGTGGGAACTACATGTCTTTAAGGTCCCTTTCAACGCTGACAATTCTATGATTCTATGACTACCGGTCACTACTTACCTATTTTTCAGGACGAAGATGCTTAGGTATCCTTCCTGAGCTGAGCTCAAAGAAGTTCCAGTAGTTTCACACTAAAATACAAGATTAGATATAACTAGAAGAAACAGTGGCAACATTTACCTTTTGCTTTGGCTACTGTCGCAGCACTGATGTCCGCCACAGGGAGACACATCAAGGCATGCAACTTGTCCTCAGAGCCAGAGAACAGGCCTTGGTCAAACTTATTTACCTATAAAGGCACAACTGTCTTCTTTTTTGTACTAATTAAGAATGTACTAGATGTGTTAAATTGTTTCTTATCTTACACTGGTTTTGCATGAAATACAATCTTAACGTAATCCTTTAATAATGTTAATCCATAATTTTCTTGAGATTTCACACTTTTCCTTTGTAAGTTTTACAAACAAGTTGTTTACAGTAGTCCTAGTCAATGTTTTGTTGTCCCTGACAGCAGCTCAAAAACTCTGTTTCCAAATTTCCTAACATTTTCTTTAGCTTCAGTTCACAGAAACCCAGGTGATGTTCTGTAAAGCAGAGGGACCATTTGGCAAAAGCAGTAAAAACAAGAGTTGGCAACCAACTGCCAGCAACAGAAGGGACCTTTTCAGTAAACAATTACAATATATTCATAAATTGCCAAGCCAAAAAGTGGGGCAAAAAGTGCAAGCAGGCTTGTAAAGCCCTGGAGAATAACAGTTTGATTGTTATTTACAGGGCAAGAATGATGTGGCTGGAGCTTTGTTACAGAGCCTCCAAAGTTCATTGCATTTCTCCCTCAGATCTCAGCAATGTTGTCATTGTAGATATTCAGATACTAACAACCTGATAGCAAGCATGTAGCTTTTTCAGACAGCAACTGCTACAACATTTTGTTGACACTCCCTCATAGCAAAGAGTTTTCTTATTCAAAAAAAAAAAAAAAAGCAAAAAAAGCCAACTTGTTTTCAAAGCCTGCTATACTAAAACTGTTGGCTTGTGTGCTAACTAGATTATATAGTATGCCAGATACAGAGTACTGTTACATTCAGATATCAAACCTCAGGCTATGTTTTAATCAGAACCAAATACTGAAACACTAATTTAGTGAAAAATCACAATTTTTAAGCTAAAATAGCCCGTTCTTCTCGTCGATGTCTTGTGCTTTAGGCTTATAAACCAACAGTGATGTCAGTGCAATCAGTAAATTACCAAGTGAGAGAAAACTTCAAAACTCAGCAAGAGGCCCTTTGGAAAGCGCTATATTGCCAAATTAAAACCTCCACTCCTGCTCTCTCAGCCACAAAGAAAGCATAATGATTCAGCTCGTTAGTAAAAATGTTTCCAGAGGAGAACCACTGAAAAAGAAAAATCAAAATAATGTAATATTAGCTTCTGATATCTATTCTCATCTCCACTCAAATAAAGTATTACGATCTTATTTCCCTATGAAATATTTAGAATAATAATTTTAATTAGTCTGTCCTTCAACCACAACAGAATAACATTTATCTGACATAAAAAAAAAACCAAAAACCACGCAACCCATCCAATACCACATCTTCTCCAGCAAGAAATAATCTGAGACTACTGAACTGCAGTGAAAAAAGTCCAGTGCTGGAGTTAAAATTAATACGGGAGTGGCAATGCTGCTCCTAAAACATGAGAATGTACAGCCCAGAGATGATGGATTTTGTGCTTTTGGGGGAGAAATCATCAACAGTGCTCAGTAATGATCCCATTCTGTGTTGTTTCTATTTCAATTTTTTCTTCTGAGTAATTTAAGCTTAACAACAATTGGCTCTAAAGAGCTGCAGTGCGTGCCAGAAGGTTAACTCTTCAAAAAAGAAAAAATCCAACTCTTCTGATAAAAGGAGAGGCCAAATAGATTAAAATTTTGGCAGATGTGTGAAGAATAGGCCAAATTCATCTTTGGTGTAACAATAGCCTACTTGACTGACATAACCACAGAAAAGAATATGAATCACTATTTTAAACATAATAAGTAAAATGTGTTCCCATTTCACTGAACTAGAACTGATTCCACAGCATTTGAGATATTAGGGGAGAAAAAAATCCAACACTCTTGATTTCATGATAATATACATCACTGTCACTAAAGATGAATACAATCATGGCTTACATTTCAAAGATATATATTTAGTAAAGAACATAGACACTGGAATGCAAGCCCAAGTGAATATGCCCAAATTGTCACACTATAGAAAAGCACTGATCTGGACCCAGACTGAAACTCCACAGCAGCTCACTTCCCCAGGAGAAGCCAGTATCCCATTCCTGCACATCCCTCTCCCCAGCTCAGGCACAGACACACTCTGGAGGCAAACAAAAGCCATAGCTGTAAATACTGGGTAATTGCAAACATAACAAGACATGTTCTTATTTACAGAGAAACTGGATCTAAAAAGCTTCGGTCCTTTATTTGGTCAGAAACACTGATGCTGACAGGAATGAAGTGCTAAAAATGGTTCAAAAAAAATAAAAAAGCTAACAAACCAAAAAAAAAAAAAAAGGTAAACCAAAAAAAAGGTAAGCCACAAGTGTAGACCCTCATTTTATCTAATCATCTGCTAATGCTTTGCTGCTCTGACAGGGTTAATCAGACATACATAAAACTATTTCCTGGCACTTTTGGAAAGCTTCTCTAGCGATGATTCCAACAATATGAAAGGTTTCCATTTTGCAGAGTTTATATTGGCCTGAAGTGCACTGAATTTTATTTTATCACGCCCTGTGGGACACATTCACTCAAAGTCTTTTCTAAGACAGCTTAGAGCAAATCTAGCAACCCAGTCTGCCTCTCATCTATGCACGTTGAAACAAAGATTAATAGAGAATTAAGCAATGAAGTAGAAAGAATAACTTCAAATAAGTACATTTTGTGAAAACAGCACAAGTATTTATTTTGCTCGTGTTTTACAGAGAGATTTCTGCTCAGGATTAGACAACTAGGACCATTGCTGATTCCAGGGAATACTGTAGTAAAGTAATCAAACTGCCTCATGAAAACACAACTAGAGCAGTATTACCAAGGTCCAGTGTTAAAAACATGATGTACAACAGACATGGCTGGTGGGAAATTTCTATTATGTGGGAGATGCAATTAGCCCATGCCAAGGCTTCCCATGCTCAGTCCCAGCCCATTCCTAGACAAGTTTTGCACTGAGCTCCATTTCTCTATGGTTAAACTGCTAGTGGTGGATTAACACTAGCTTTGACCTCTCTGTATAACCAGGAAAAGGCAAGTGGCACTGGAGTAATTGAAGAAAAAGGTCCACTGGATAAGCCTGAGCCTGCATGCTAAGCTAATCCAGCACCTTGTCTCTTGTCACTTACATTTTTTGAACAACAAAATAGCTCTCCTGTACTCAGAAATAAATGGAACCACAAGAGGCATGATCTTGGGCCAGTTCACCGCTTCTGATGGGAGTATCACAACCTCCATTACAATGTACAGCAGCTTTAAAATACTTACAGGTCATCAATTTTGCAACCACATTATGGTGGATTTATACCTCTAAAGCAATATATAAGGAAGAACTGATATTCAAAGTATCAATTCCACATTAGAGGCCAAAGTTATGTGTCTTTCATAATAAGCTTAGACACTCCTAGAAGTAATTTTTAAAAGTAATTTTTTTTACACATGCTCCCTATTTTTACATTAACCACCATAAAATTAAGCAGCTATGCTGTTAGGAAGAAGGTGAACAATTATCACAATTCCACATTTTCTACATACAGATATAGAGCCAACTATATAAGCTGTCTAGGGAAATAGTGAATATATTTTTGCCCTACAGGCAAATCACAAATATAACTAAGAAATCTATTTAAAGCATTTTCTTCTTCATACAGTTGAGTCACTTGAGGTTTATTTGGTTTTGTGAACTGCTTAACTGGGCAGTTATATTAAGTCACAGAGTAAATTTTATGCCTTGTTACTTAGTCTTAATAAGATTTCAGAGTACTGCCTTGACATTGTTATATGAAAGGACTGAGATACATTGCCTTCAGAGCCAACACAACCAAAGCAAGTGGGATGTTATGGAGATAACAGATTGATCATTTTGTCTCTGTCGTTCTTTCCCCATGGCCAGCAGGAAACACATGGCACAGAAGGGTGAAGACTTTCGTACATGCCTGTCTGCTGTAACATCCATTGCTCTGAACTGCACGTATTCTAAATATATTGTGGGGAGGGCAGTCTAAGCAATGCTAGGAGCCTTTCCTCACTAAGCAGTGTGTGTGGGATGAAGGAAGAGCAAGGTCTTCATCCTTAGTACTGAGCTAATCCCAATCTCAGCCTCAACACCTGGTACTTCAAACTAGCAAATCTGAAGAAAGAAGCATAAGTAGTGTTCTGTGAAATACACCTCCCGACAGACACTTAGACCTTACAATACTCTGACTCAGCAACATACCATGTAAGGTAAGCACTAGCAGATCTTGCACAGTCTATTGTGGATGCACAATAGACTATATGCTGAAAGGAACGCTTTTTAAGGACCAGATTCAGTCTTTTGTATAACTTTCTCAACTCTTGCTACTCTTCTTGGTAAACAGGAAACCTTACTGTAGATTGAAGCACTTCCCTTCCCTTAAAAAATACAATACAATACCAATATTTCTTCAAGGCTGCCTTAAGCATTTCATCTCTGAACAGTTTACATTCTTGAACTGCAGTATAAAGCATGCTGGACCAACTAATCATCCTCCAACACTGCAGGAATGCTGTACAGGTGCAAGGGGTGATATTTGCTCATGGAGAGAGATTGAATAGTCAAGTTCAAGGATTTGAATTCAAATCTGCCAACAGGTTTGACTTGCTGTTGACAAGCAGGTGAAGAGAAAGCAATGACAGAAAATCTGCAGCTGTGGAGAGAGTAATGTATACAGGCAGAGATGAAAGTTGTCTTTATCTCTCAGTTTTAGCAAACTGCTGGAGTTGCTTATCTTCAACCTGTTACAGATAGCCATATTCAAAGCCTTCAAGTAGTGTAAAGACATTTTCCCAATAAGAAGTAACAGATGAAATGAAGCCCTTGGTCTTTCTAAAGCCTCTAGAAATATATATAAAAGAGAAAAGTGGCCTTTTAAACTTAAAAAGTCACATCAGAAGCCAAGACCAGCACCAGACCTTCTGAAATGTGAATTGTTCCACCAGGAGAAAGAAGGTCTTTCAGGATCGTATCCCATCTCCACCTGTGCCCTGTTTCAGATGCTGGGAAATTTTATGCATCTTTTTTCTTTTTTTAACATTGCTCTAACTTTATTCTCATTGCTCTCTTGCATCCATGGAACATGTAGCTGTTATGGAACAGACTCATCTTCCCATATTCCTGAGACTAAAGTGTCTAATAATGGGGTTTAGCATTTTGTTTTCTTAAGTTCATGTTGGAACTCCAGAGGACACTTTTGTCTCAAATAACATTTCTTGCAGTTGGAAACTGTCACCAAAACAACTTAGAATACATAAGGCAATAGATGCAGGCTGCATGTCCTTGTCCTCAATGATATGACAATAAGAGGAAATAAGCCCTTCTGGGCTAGGGGAAAAAAAATGCTGCTAAACAAAAAGATGACAAGACAAATGTAAGTGATTAAAATAGGAATTGTGTTAAATAGGCATTGCTGGGCTGCATTTGTTCTCTTTTAATATATAAAAGTTTCAATAATGTTCTGCGAGAGAACATATCTGTTTCTACATGTTATTACAATGGTCTTCATCCCTGGTGTTTTGTGAAAAAGATACCTTGGTTTTAGCCTTTTTGAAAATCATGAGTGACAGTATATAAAATTCTTGTTCTTGCTATATCTAGCTGTCTCAAAGAAACAAGAAACACAGCAAAACAAGCAAAAACACTCACCAAAATAAAGATGGGGGGAAGCCTCTGAGATATTATTCTCAAAGAGTACGTTTTACTGCTTTTGAAAATGCTTGTTTTTAACAACTCATCCTGTGCAAACACCTCCCTGTGTAAACTAGGAATTGATTAGATCCCCTGGATACTGCTAGGTAGATCACAACTGCTACAAAAACATTACAAAGAGTGGACTGCCTTATGTGAAAGAAATTTTAGTTTTCCAGGTTATAAATATTAGCAGAATGTTCCCAGGAGCAATGATTGGGGAATATTATGGGTGTTCCTGCTCTATGTCATGCAGGAATGGAAGTATTTGAATCACAGAATAGCCAGAGTTGGAAGGGACCCATTAGGATCATCTAGTCCAACTCCTGTTTAGGCACAGGACAACTCCATTGTCACACCATGTGCCTAAGTGCCTTGTCCAATTGCTTCTTAAATTGCATGAGAGTAGGGGCCACTACAGCCTCCCTGCGGAGCCTGTTCCAATGCTCCACAACCCTCTGGGTAAAGAAGCTCTTATGAATATTCAATCTAAACCTCCCCCGGCACAGCTTCATGCTGTCCCCCTGGGTCCTGTCGCTATCCACCAGAGAGAAGAGGTCAGCACCCACCCCTCCCTCCCTAGTGAGGAAGTT
>VWZX01003495.1:0-23827 GCA_013399015.1 Galbula dea
TCCTTTCCAATCATAATGATTCTGTGATTCTGTGTTTCTGTAATTTGGCTGTTAAGGTCAAAGTTCATCTTGCTGTGTAAAAGCTTTTTTGCGTAACCCTTAAAGTCCTTTTGCAAATGTTCTACCCTCCTTGATTTTAAGTGTTCTTTGTAACAATAGCTATTTTATTTACATTTCTATAAGTCTTAGCAAATTAAAAGAATAATAGATAACTATTTCTGTATGTAATACCTTCAGTTTTGCATTTAATTGTCAGTAGATTATTCACAGTAAGCAAGAAAGGCAATTTGCCACCTAAGGAAAAAACAGAAAAATTGTGCTGAGATCAATATTTTCTTTCTAATACTTCTAAATAATTTTTATTCTCTCTTTCCCTGTCAACAATTTGTGTTTCTTTTTAAAAGTTATTAAAAGAATAAATAGCTTTCTACAGTATGTATTTTGGAAGGTGGGGAAACTATCATGAATAAAATGTGCTTAGCAACCCATTTCAAGAAAATGTATCAAAAAGAGCCTTTCAGACAAGGCTTTTATCGTTAGTCCACAAAGAACTCTAATGCACTGGGAGTACTCCTAAAATATCAGTGTTCTATTTTCTTTATCACGGGAGGAAAAGAAAAGTGCAAAGCAATGTTTTCTGGTTTATATACCAGTGGTCGTCATTGACCACTCACAAACAACTGTGATCAATAAACAGTCTCATTCACTTCCAGGATTACCAATTGCCTTGGCGAATAGGGGGAATTTAATTATTTCATTTTTAAGCTCTTAATTTCTCAGTCACGACTTTACTATGTAAGACGTTTCATGCCTAATTTTCGAGGTAAAATAATATGAAAAGCACACAGCCAGCACTAGAAACTGCATACAGAAATGAAAGCAGCTTCGCAACCCTCCGGTACATCATTTCTCTGAGAAAAATAATGTATTTCGATAGGCTGAGAAAATACTAATTAGAAAACAGCCAGTAGTAACGCGGATACAATGCCCACCAATGGCGATGACTAGAAGGGCAACACCTCAGCCAATGAAAACTAAGTGTAGAGAAAACCTAATTTGCAGACGATCCCTATAAAGGCAGCGCACTCATGCTGAGATTCTGTTAACGACTGCTATTTGTCCTAAGCTTGTAGTGCATTGTGGAATTGATTATAATGCCTGAGCCGGCTAAGTCCGCTCCTGCGCCCAAGAAGGGCTCTAAGAAGGCAGTGACCAAGACCCAGAAGAAGGGCGACAAGAAGCGCAAGAAGAGCCGGAAGGAGAGTTATTCGATCTACGTGTACAAGGTGCTGAAGCAGGTGCACCCTGACACTGGCATCTCGTCTAAGGCCATGGGCATCATGAACTCTTTCGTGAATGACATCTTCGAGCGCATCGCCGGCGAAGCCTCACGCCTGGCGCACTACAACAAGCGCTCCACCATCACCTCGCGGGAGATCCAGACGGCCGTGCGGCTGCTGCTGCCCGGCGAGCTGGCCAAGCACGCTGTCTCCGAGGGCACCAAGGCTGTCACCAAGTACACCAGCTCCAAATAAGCTGTGTCTTGTGACAAACCAACTCGACCTAAAGGCTCTTTTAAGAGCCCTCCCCCACGTTTTCATTAAAAGAGCTGATGCTGTGGTGACTTTTTCTCAGATGTCCCGTGTACTTTTGGGGAAGTAGTAATGCTGTGAAAGCGCTGTCGGTTGTAAGGAATGCAGGATATACGTGTTAACGGTAACCTTGTGTTTTTCCTCTGCAACTGTTGAGACAACGTCTCGATTGGCTAAAAAAAACCGCTCCATGAGCCAGCCTCACTTCCGCATACTTTGCGATCAAGGAATTAAATACTAAACGAATGATGTAAGTGCTGTTTATAAATGCGCGAAACACGAGATCTCTGGATAGGTGTGCTTCTTCATTTTCCCCGTTAAGTTTTCTAGAGGAATAGAGATACAGCGAAAGCACAGACAAGTCGCTATGATCATGTGCTTGCTTTCAGTAAAAAACAGGCTAGTCATCCCCCCTACACATACAGTTCTTTAGTGCTCTCGCGGAAGACCGGGAGAAACAATCCGGACCATTTCACGGCATTCTCGTCCCTGAACAGCGCAGCCTGACTGTGGCACGGAGCACGATCTATCCCACTTCTCCGCCCCAGCGTCCTTCACCAGCTCTTATCCCTTTCTCCGTACACCGCCCTGTTTCCCAGCACGCCGTAAACGGAGCAGCCCGTGAAAGCAAGGGTTCGGCAAGCGAGCGTGAGGGCGAAGAACTGCGCAGGTGCTGTGCGTCCGACCTGAGTGAGAACTTCAAGCAGTTCCCCAGAAGGCGGGCATAGACCAGCTGATCTTTCGAGAGGGTGGCGATTGGTTGCGGCAGTTCTTTCTGTTCGGAACCTATGCTCGCTTAGCCAAGGCGCGCTCGCCGGACACAGCCGGGAGTTAAACTGGGCCGGGGGGAAGCTTCCAGGGAACGTTCCAGTTAGGTGAAAATTAGGCTATCTCCCGCGCCTGCACCGTTACTGATGCGGCCCTGAAACGAACGCGGTTATTGAGTGGGAGGAAACAGCGAGCAATGCGGAAGGGAAGGCTGCCAAGGGAAGGAGCTTTAGCCAGCAGTCCCGATGATGGGGTTGGGGGCGGTGATGAGTGGGAACGGGTTGGGAGGAAGCCGAGACGTGGGCGGCGGGACCCTCCTGCACCATTCCACTGCAGTGGTTCTTGCCACCTCCTCGTGGCCCAAACCGCTGTTCGTTGGGTAGTTCGTGCATTTCTTCAACACAGAGGGAGCCGTCGCCCAGGTGTTCTGGGGAGACGGAAAAGAGCAAGCGCTCAGGCCGGGGCAAACCGTGGCAGGAGAAGGAAAGGCAGCCAGCTTCAGCGGCGCCGGAGAAAGGGCGGGGAAGGCACGGAAGGACTTCCGTCCAGGGAGGCGCGGGCTTTTCGAATGCTTGTCTCGCCCAATGGCAGCCGTTCTCAGATAGACAGCCAATCGACAACGGGATGCGGCTATAAAAGCCGCCGCCGGGGAGCTCTTGTTTCAGTTCATTTTCTGTTCTTTGAAAAGAGGGGTTGGGGTTTGTAGTGCAATGGCCCGTACTAAGCAGACAGCCCGTAAGTCTACAGGGGGGAAGGCTCCCCGCAAGCAGCTGGCTACCAAGGCCGCTCGCAAGAGCGCGCCGGCTACGGGCGGCGTGAAGAAGCCGCACCGCTACCGGCCCGGCACGGTGGCGCTGCGCGAGATCCGGCGCTACCAGAAGTCGACGGAGCTGCTGATCCGCAAGCTGCCCTTCCAGCGCCTGGTGCGCGAGATCGCGCAGGATTTCAAGACCGACCTGCGCTTCCAGAGCTCGGCCGTGATGGCGCTGCAGGAAGCGAGCGAGGCCTACCTGGTGGGGCTCTTCGAGGACACCAATTTGTGTGCCATCCACGCTAAGCGAGTCACCATCATGCCCAAGGACATCCAGCTGGCCCGGCGCATCCGCGGCGAACGTGCCTGAGTCTCCTCCTTTTTCCTTTTTTGTTTATTTTATAATTTTAAAGGCTCTTTTAAGAGCCACCACTTTACACAAGAAAGCTGTAACACAATCTGTCAAAAAATTTCAGAGTTCTCTTAATGTTATGTTGCTTTGGGGGGGACCATTTAAAGTGTTAATATTCTTAGCATTTGTTTTGTTTTTCTCACAGACTCTTTGGCTGGTGTAGCTGAAGAGGCCTTTTCAATTAGGTAACTTAGTTTCGCTGAAGACGTGTATAAACTTTCTGAGCAGCATTCTCAAATGGTTTCATTTTTTTAGCAGACTGTTACATGATGTTAAAGTGAAAGAGTTGGAAATACTTCTTTGACTGTACCTGAAAAGTAACTGGACACAGAGGAAAGGGGAATGCTCAGTTAATGTAAATAAAAAATAATTTTAATAATTGTGGTAGGAGGTATAATCTACACTATGACTGAAAGCCTATAATTCTTCCCCTGTTACCTCTCCAGGCTTGATGCGTCCTGTAAATTATTGTGTTCAAGTGGTTTTACAGACTAGTGCAGGCGTTTACTTAGAGTCACTGTGAAAGGCATAACTTGAGTTAGTACTGAAAGACAAGCTTTAAAAAATGTTTATTAAAGGTAATTGATGTCAATTGTTTCTGTCATTTTTTTATAACATAGTCTATTCTAACACTGAGGTACCTGAGACCTCTACCTCTCTTTAAGTATGAGGTGACTAAAATAAAAGTACTGAGAAGATAAACTTGGTGCAAAGGATAAAAAATATGGAATTAAATTAATTAGTCTAATTGAAATTTATATTCTCAGTTTTCTTTGTTTATGAGGAAATGCTGGAAGAAGAGACAAAGGAGAGCTTAGGAAAACAAACAACATGGTAGATCTTCCAGGGAAGTCACCCATTCTTCTTTTCCAAAAAAAGGGAGAGCATAGACATATGTGAAAGTTCTGTGGCTTTGGTTTGGGAACAAAACAGATTGGGAAAGGAGTAGCAAGCCTTGGCAGCTTTGTACCCAGTGGCAGGCCTGTAGGAAATACGCTTAAATGAGTTTGAGAATTGAGGATGAGTGTTTTCTGGTTTATGATAAAAAAATATGGACTCAGTAGAGAAAATCACATAGAAGGATCAGAAGGTCAACACTTACAGGAATTTAAAGTTTTTAAGCTAGGAAATGAGAGTTGGCCTTTAATTTGATTTCTTGGTTGGTTGTGTTGAGTCTTGCAGACTGTAGTTGTTTTACAATGTCAAAAGAAGCCACTTTTCCCTTTCATTCACAAATAAAACATTTGGATTCTTATGGGTTTTGCTGCTTTGCTGTCACATCCTTTCCTTTGCCCTTGATAATGCGATCTGGCCTGTCCAATGCTTCTCTTAATGTTATCAGCCAAATCGGTCTGAAATGAAAATTCAGATATTTGTGAGTGGCATCTGGGGAACCCTGCAAAAAACTCCATATAGGGTATGTTTCCTAAAACCCTGCAGGAGATGAAACATGGTAGATGCTGAAAATAGAGCATAATGATGTAGGTATGAATGTATATACACATGTATACATATATATTCTGTATGTATATACACACAGATATATGCTTCTCAGTATCCATCCACCTCTGCATTTTTCCCAGTCCCCTCTCCTCCAGCACTATCTGGCTTTATCCATCTGGCTTTATTTTTTGAGGTTCCAATAATGCGATATAGTAGATCTGATGGAAGCACAAAACATTGGGAAATGACAGAGCTTACCATTGCTGATAAACACTTTGTGACCAGAGCTGACACAGCAGCTGGGTGGAGGTCCGCTGGTCTGTTACCATGACGCCAGGGAGGAATATTGAACAGACTGGAGGCGGCAAGGGCCTGTTCTTCCACTTATCACCCATGAAACCACTGAACAGAGGAGTTACACCAAAACTGAGAAATGTTTTGTGCAATTGATAAAGGAACAATGGTTTGACCACAAGGGCAGATGACTTAGGCCACAGTCCCACCACCATGCTTTACAAGATAGTAGCTACTGAGGTATAAATATTACACCAGTTTCATACCAAATTTAGGGAGATCAGAATTGAACGCCAAATCACAGTTGAATTGATAGGTTAGTCCTCCTCACCCTTGGCTATGCCAAGTGCTTCCATGGGAAATCAAGCTTGTGATTGCAATTGTATTTTAGAACTATATAGCTATTCCTCAGTTTAATGTGTTTATCACGGGCAATAATAAAGAATCTGTATATCTTGCATACGAAATAACCATACTATTTGTGTGCCTGACTGTCACTTTTGAATGCTGTCAGACCTTCAGTAGACAGACTGTGCATCTCTTGTCAGGCCTGTGGCTACAGCAACAATTGGCCTGCCTATTAAGAGATAAGTCTAGCTGCCACTAGCCCCTTTAATCTCTGAGAACTGTCTACAACACAAAGGGATTCATCTCCTACATAAATTTATCCATCACTAAATGCAACAAGATCAACTGAAAAAATACTTTCCTGTTAGAATAGATGATTCTGGTAGGTCTCTTCCAACTGAAATTTTCGTTTCCTTTTCCTTTCTCCTTCTTGTATATCACCACCTGCAGAGTAAGGGGTGACAAATTTATAAAGTTGAAGGTGCTCCTTCTGGAATGGCACAGAGACTCTGCCTATAAATGTAATCTGAAAGGAATGATATAATTTTCAAATAAGCTATACGTCTTGCTAAACTGTAAGACTACGGTCCCTTATTAGCTGAAATGACTGAAGTTTGTAGCGAGGCAACACTTGTTAGGAAAAATGCATAATACCTAAAACCTTGGACCTGTCACAATTGTAAATAAAGAGTGAAGTCATGGGGTGAACAAAAATAACCTTACTGAAACACATTGATGACCACTTATAACATACACACAGCCTGTGGGATCTGCTCTCAAAATTGAATGAGAAAAGTACTTGTTGTGAGTGATAATATCCTGCCTATGTTCCCAGGTCATGTATATTTTCATATCCATCCAGGTGCTCTCTGTGACAGTTAGTGCACGGCAAGCATCTCTAGGAGAAAGCACAAAAAAACCCAAAACCCCCACAAAACAACCACCAAGAAAACCTCACACACACCCACAAAAGTTTTCTTCCTGAGTGAGGCCACATGTGGAATACTGTGTCCAGTTTTAGGCTCCCCAGTTCAAGAGAAGAAAGAGAGACTCTGGAGAAAGTCCATCAGAGGGCTGCAAATACGATTAGGGAACTGGAACATCTCTTTTATGAGGAGAGGCTAAGAGACCTGGGGCTCTTTAGCCTGGAGAATACTGAAAGGGGATCTTCTCAATTTCTTTTGAGGATGACAGACCACTTGGAACAGGCTGCCCAGAGAGGCTGTGGAGTCTCCTTCTCTGGAGACTTCCAAAACTTTCGGTATTACCAAGCAGTCAAGACTATTACATCCCAGGTACCAACTGTGAGCTCATGAGGAAGAAGAGAGGAAGATGTTTCCCAAAATAAGGAAAGAAAAAACAAGTCTCCATTATGAATTAAATTTTTAACTTCCTACTTAATGGTCAAGCTCTTGTTAGACTGGTCATTCCTGTGTGTACATGTCATAGCAGTGATTTAAGCAAAGGTGGATCCTTAGAAGGAAGGCTGGAAGATGCATATACATATAACCTACCGGGATCTTCTCAAGAATCCTAGAAACCTGACTGCAGAAGCTGAAAAATTCAGCGTATTTTCTGACTACATAGAATCTTGTTGTGTAGAAAATCTCACTGCTGAAGATTGATGTCCACAAAGGAGACAGAGGAGGTTCTAAAAAGAAACTTTATTTGAATAAAAGGAGAGTCTGCTGGGAGCAAACCTATGAAGGTGTCTCAAAGTGTCAGAGACCAAGCCCCATCCACATAAGACCCTCCTCCTAGGAAGTTACAGACTTCCCAATACACCAACTACATATGTGTGCCACCTCCCATAACATACATTGCATGTTTATAATTTTAGGAAATAAGCAACCCCTAGGCAGAGAAGTTAATATGTATAACCTCATTAAGCATGCATACTAGATCCCTAAATTCAAAAGTTTATACATCCAGGTCTGTAGAGATCTTTAGTTAGCCATTAAAAACCCTATCCTTAATAAATCAGGACCTTGGTGCCCACCAAGACAGGTAGGCACAAAACAAGGCCCTGTCTAAAATCATTTAATAGCCTTCTTATTTTACAAGGATATCATTTTGGTTTGCCTCAGCTAGGGCTCATCATAAATTAACAGAAGCTTTCTTATTTTTGCAGTTTCTTTCTTCTCATTATGATCACTACCCAGAGGAGTACAAGTTCAAAGGAAAATACATATTCACTAATTATTGGAAGAATACACAAATTTTAATGCTAAGTCTCTCTTACAGCTCCATTAAAAATACCACTTCCTCTTCCCCTCTCCCCAAGAAAACACAATCAGAAAACAGAAAAAGGAAGAGCCCTCCCCTAAAAAAAAACCCCAAACAAAAAAAAACAAACCCAAACAAAAAAAAAACAAACCCAAACAAACAAAAAACAAACCCAAACAAACAAAAAACACCCCCAAACAAACCAAAAAAACCCCAAACAAACCAAAAAAACCCCAAACAAACCAAAAAAAAACCCACAAAAAAGCCCCCACCACTTGGGAAATATATAACCTTTTCCCCCACAGTTCTGTAGCATCAATGGTAACAAACGTGGACAAACTTAATACTTCTACCTATATGCAGTACTTTTAAAGTTTCTTGGCCTTTAGGTACATTTCTCTGTTGTAAGCAGCCTCACTCGCCATGTCTCTTCATCACAGCTGTCCCTCATTTTGAGGCCAGCCTCAAAATTGATCATTTAAGAGGGATATATATTCCTGTCATGAAATGATGGAGCAAGGGGGCAGCACCAAAAAGTGCAAAACAGATTGCTTACAGTCTTTAAATACGTTGACCTCTCCCCTTACCCCCACTACAAATTTTTCTCCTCCCCCACCCAGTGCTCATAATGCACTTGTCACTCCACTCCTGTGACTCACAGAGCAGCAAATGGAAAGCCTCACGAAGCTTGTTAGAGATGAGCGTATGCATGGAGACAAAGTAGCAAAGTAAATAAATTAAGAATATGGCTGAGGCTCTAAAAACAAGTACGATTCTTAAGAACCAAAAACCCCAAAACATCTGAATTTGTTTTAACGTGCCCATTTACAAACAGTGCTACAGCTCTTTTACTGTACACATAGTGGCTCTTAAAAGAGCCTTTTGGTTTGTGCTGGCTGCCTCGATGTCTGGAAAAACCATGGAAAGGCAGGAGCCTTAGGCGCGTTCGCCGCGGATGCGCCGGGCCAGCTGGATGTCCTTGGGCATGATGGTGACTCGCTTAGCGTGGATGGCGCACAAGTTGGTGTCCTCGAAAAGCCCCACCAGGTAGGCCTCGCTCGCCTCCTGCAGCGCCATCACGGCCGAGCTCTGGAAGCGCAGGTCGGTCTTGAAATCCTGCGCGATCTCGCGCACCAGGCGCTGGAAGGGCAGCTTGCGGATCAGCAGCTCCGTCGACTTCTGGTAGCGCCGGATCTCGCGCAGCGCCACCGTGCCGGGCCGGTAGCGGTGCGGCTTCTTCACGCCGCCCGTGGCCGGCGCGCTCTTGCGAGCGGCCTTGGTAGCCAGCTGCTTGCGGGGAGCCTTCCCCCCTGTAGACTTACGGGCTGTCTGCTTAGTACGGGCCATTGCTACAACTGGCTTTCTGAAAAAGCTGGCGCAGAATGATACAGTTGTCTTTGCTTGGCCCCTTTTATAGCATGTTCCCTCCTCTGATTGGCTGTCAGAAATACGCCGTTGTTATTGGGCATTTTCGAATTCTAAAAAGCCCGCCTCGAAAGCGCGCCTTTTCTCTAGCCGCATAAGGGCGCTTACCCTCCCCCACCTTGCCCTTGCCGCTCTCAATTTTATGTATTTCTTATAGCAACTTTTATAGTCTATCTCGAAAATTATAAGGAAGTGGGCAGCTGGCAATTTTTCTGTTTTAGTTTATATAAAAGATTCATCTTTAGTTTGCTTTTATTCACTGAGACTTCAGCTCTGTAAAAAATCATTGTACAGTTTTTCCTCAATAGAAATTCTTATATCAGTATTTTGGGGCTAGTTGTTTGTCCTTTTTTCTATTGAGACAGGGACGTTTTTGTTTATTCTTACACGTTTGTTGATTTGGGAGTTTGTTTGTTTGGGGTTTTGTTGGGATTTTTATACAGAATAACTTTAATCTGGAAATAGCAGAAAGTAATACCATAGCTGGAATGGTAAATGCTTTTAGACAGACAAATTGCACGTGAAAATTCCCTAACTCGTGGGATACTGTTTCTAACAACTTTGAAACTCTTTCAGAATAAGAAGTATTCCTAGACTGTTGCTTGCTGAAAGACAAACTTCATAATCCATGAACTAGCAGTTTTCCTTGCTGAGTATCTCTGCTGTTTTCCTGTCAGAACTGCCCTTAGAGCCCAATACAGAAGGGCTTTCAGGCAAAGGGAAGACTAGTGCTTACCCTAAACAGAGCAAGTCCAGCACCATCCTCCTTCGGTTGAAAGAAGTCACTTAAGATGTACCTCACTGGAGACAGAATAATGGACAAGTCACTAAATAACATTTCTAGAAACTTACTTGAGATATGTCAATTTTATGGAGGTGATCAATTGTGACGCATCTAACCCATACATTTCCCGAGAGCAAGCACCGTTAAAGAGACTACCCTAAATTAAGTACTAATACGTACCCACTGCTGCTGTTTACTCGATTAGTGAACAAGCACAGATGCCAGCAAGTTACCTACGAATGCATACCTGGCTCTGAGCTGGGCCTGTTCACCAAATCAAAACAGAAGCGTTAAGTTTAATGTGTTTTGCAGGACTTTTGCTATTCAATACCAATTTTTTAGTTGTCAAGTTCTAAATTCATATTACAAATAAAACGCTGATAGCAAAATAAACAGCTGCTTCTGCTCCCTAGTCTTACCTCACCAGAATGGCCCTTAATAGTAGGATCATTAATTATAAAGCCTTTAAATGCCAACAATTATCTGTACAGTACTGAAAAAAACCACTTTTAATTACTACGAATGAAGTCTAACATTCACTTTTCTTTAGGCAACTTTGAAGCAACACAGCTCTTTTTCAGTTTATGTGGGTGGCTCTTAAAAGAGCCTTTAGATTTTAAAATGATCTGCGTCTGAAAAGCTTTAGCCACCGAAGCCGTAGAGGGTGCGTCCCTGACGCTTGAGCGCATAAACCACATCCATAGCCGTAACAGTCTTTCTCTTAGCGTGCTCGGTGTAGGTGACGGCGTCACGGATCACGTTCTCCAGGAAGACCTTCAGCACACCGCGCGTCTCCTCATAGATGAGCCCTGAAATGCGCTTCACGCCACCACGTCGAGCCAGACGACGGATCGCTGGCTTAGTGATGCCCTGGATATTATCACGCAGGACCTTACGGTGACGCTTAGCACCCCCTTTCCCGAGCCCTTTTCCACCCTTGCCTCGGCCAGACATATTTAGGCAGAATTCTACTAAAAAACCGTTGAAAAACAGACTGGCGAGACGCCCTATATGTGTCGGAATCCGACCTGGTTGGAGACTGCAGCGAGTATGGGCGGGGTTCCAGACAGATTATCCTGCCTCTATCACAGAGCATCATGGAACATAGGTTGCTGTTACCTGTGAAACAATTCTGTAAGTCTGCAAAATAGACAAAAAAATTACACCTCCTGAAAAAAAACCCCATGCGACGTACATGTTAGGAACATTTCGAATGAGGACTTTTTCCCCTCCTTAATATATTTGCTATGGATATGTATGTCTATATTACTTTCTTACAGTAGCTCAGGTTTGCTTCACTTCCTTTATATTTTCATTATCTTCGTGCTGTTGTTCAATGAAATTTTTGTTTTATTTGTATTTAAAGTTCTATAAACTTTTCTTCACATGTTTTAGTGTTTTCACATCTCTTAGTGGCTTTAGGGAATTTTCAACAATATATGTGCTTTCAGGTTTTGTAATATATTTGGCTTGTATTTAATTTTCTATCTCCTGTTTCTTAAATAGGAAATTTCATTCTTCTGATTTTTAAATAAGCAATTTTGAGTCTGTAAGCACATATTAACCAGAAGGTGGAACAGATTCTATTTTATTCTCATTATCTTTACATTAGGTTGTGATTTTACTATTTTTCTTTGGGTTTTTTTTTTTTTAATATCCTTTTTTTAACTATAGATTTAAATCTATGCTACCTTAATTAGTAAGAAAATTACTATTCTTTTGTACTGCAATGAGGCTTTTCAAACTTCAACTGCTTGGTTTATTAGATTATTTTATGAGACTAAATCTACACAAGGAACAGACAAGATTCTGAACTAGTATTTATGAAAGTAAGGAGCCATCCGTGTGTCAAGATGTAACTAATGTCACAGTATAAGAATATCCCGAGCTAGAATAAATATTAGACAAGCACATAAAGAACTGTTACATTTTTTCTGAAAAATAAATAGAATATAATTTCATTTCCATATGGTTTTTTTGTGTAGGAAATGCAAGCATGTGAGCGGAATGTGATACTGGAGCTTTAAAAAGGTATTATGCTTACTACAGTCCTTTTTTTACATAGAACTGGCAGGCCACAAAACAATAAACAAATTTAATCCTTTTCTGCTGTAACTAACCTAAACAAAGGATTCCAGAATAGCTTTGGTTTATTTTTTTTAGATTATGATTTTCTTTTCTTCATTTGCTAGTGCCTTACTAGTGGCATAATACCAAATTTCAATGCTCCTCCCTTTCTCTTCCCAAACCCGTGCCCACAGTTACTACTGACAGCGCTCAAGCAGGAGCACTTATAATTTTGTCTGATTAGCACAAATGTGCTAAGCACTAGACCAAGGACGGACTCACAACAAGATGGACTCAAGACAGATTGGATTCTGCAAGATACATGTAAATGACTAAGCCTCTAGTATACTGACCACGCTTGCTGTATATCTCCATAATCTTTACATTCAGCTTTTGGTATGCTTTTTTAAGTTTTCAGCTCCCTTGCTTATTTAAATGATTTCTACATTCTCTCTAAAAGTGTGTTACATTAGAACATATAATAAGTAGTTTATTTCTATTGTGGTACTAAACTGGGAAGGAGTAGCTTCTCTGCATCTAGTTTCGCATCCTCTAGTTAATGAACGTGATATTTCTTTCATATGTGTTTAAAGTCTGGCGCAATAAGACAGGGCTCCTCTGGTGTATGGTGTCCATCAATAACCCAAGGGTGAGTAATTAGAATACAGAATTACTAATGTAATCCTGAGTAAAAAAAAACATCATTCATTAAATGTTGATACAAGTTCAGACTTCATTTTAAATCGATATTAGGAAAAAAAGAAAATACTGTCAGACATTATATTGTAAGAATATAGATGAATAAACTTCTGGAAATGGATTCCTATTTTTCAGACTAGTAGTTTTAAATTTTGTATGATTAGTGCATAGATTTTCATATTCCTTGTGCTTTCTGCTCACTAGCAGTACATGCTTCATTCCCTACTCAAAATATTCTGTCACTTTCAAAGGAAAAATTGAATTGCAATCTGTCCTTTGTGAATGAGACAGTCTGTACAGACTCCTGCTTTCACTGTTATCATGCTCCTGTGATTTGCCATGCTAAAAACACGGTAGATCTCACCTGGACTAACTGAGGGACAGAAACAAATTCTTCCCCTGTACTGAAAACCCAGGTGCTTTCGACACACCAGTGCACCCCCACAGTGGAGGACAGTTCAGAGGAGAAGTGAAAAAAGACAATGAGCTTGAGCGATAATGCACTGCGAAGAAAGCTGCACTTATCTCAACAACAGGGAGACTGGAGGGTTACCACGGTTTTACATAAAACAGCTACACCAGTGAATCATCAGATTCTCTTAGACAACTAACAAAGAATGTCTTTCTGAGCAAGCAAGACCAGACCAGACCAGGGGGTAGGGTGGGGCAGGGGGGTGTAGGGCTGTATATGTATTTCAGCCCAATATTAAGTATAAAAACTGGACCCCAAATAAAATAAAGTTTGGAGAAAGCTATGGGCTTGAGATGATTTCAACCAACATTTTCCTTCCCACCAGCTGGGGAGGCCCAGCACTGTGACAATGAGCATATAGAAACAAGTAGTGAGACTCAGGATTGCACTATGATTCAACTGCATATTGCAAATGCTACATACTGCAAATGCTTCTATGTGCTTGCAATGTGATTTCAGTACACTGCTGTTTCACTCTGCTAAACCAAGATGCTGTGTAAAGCCAAATACACACAATATGAAAATTAAACTCTTCTCAAGTGTAATGTCCAAAAGAACATTACTGTTCTTTTGGAGAGTATTCAACTCTGGCAGCACAGAAATGTGGTCTTCTGATCCGCATTTCTACATGTGGATAAGTGTCGCGAACGGAGGGAAGACAAGGACACTCAATATGAGTGAGCAGCAAGCTTCGTTTATTGTTCATTACAAAGCTCAATATATACCGTTTTGCTTCAATTACACATACATTGTCTTAAGCGATGATTGGTACACCTTGCTATCACTATGGATTGTGATTGATTCTTAATGATTATATGTTATTGTCATCATCATGTGTCTGTCACCTTATGATTGGCTTACACTGCTTAAATCATGTGTTGGTTATTTTAGCTTCTGCTGAGTTGTACCATAGTTGCATTAGTGCTGGTGTTAGTTGTTTTTCTCTTTATTATCCTGCCCTGCGGTTTATTAGCCCACCATGTGATTCAACAGTCTGCCATGCGGTTTCCTGACTACTATTCCTATATTTTCTTTTGTATCAGTTAAAGCTCCTTCAGCAATTCTAAGGGTTAGGCATTCAGCAAATATAAGGGCTAAAGGTCTCTGAGTGACTAAGCATGGCCTTATGCTAAGGCTTTTCTGTTAACTCCAAGCCAGGGTCATGCAGACCCTCCAACAACCCATGTCCTCCTGATGAAGCCATTCTCCAACAATTCCCCCGTTTTTCTTTTGAGGAAAGCAAATGTGGTCAGCAACCTTAGTGAAGCCCTTTTTGGGCACAGTGTAAGACCATGCCCAAAATTATTAAAACTAAAATAATCGTGATTAATACAATTAAGCCTTGTTTGATTAATTCTAATAGCAATAAGCTTATCCCTAAGCTAGCAAGACAATCATTAAATGGCAACGTGCTCAGCTTCAATTTATCAAGATTGTCCTGCAACTCTTGAATATAGCCATAAATTGACACTAAATGATCTAAAATCTAAAACCACTAAGTCTTAATAGATGGAAATAACATACTGCGCAACAGAAGTTTCTGGAGACAGCTGGATCGAACGAGTGCGCATGTGCACTCAGGAGATGTGGTGTCACCTGCGAGACCACCCCCAAAAAGGGTCCCGGATTACCNGCCTTATGCTAAGGCTTTTCTGTTAACTCCAAGCCAGGGTCATGCAGACCCTCCAACAACCCATGTCCTCCTGATGAAGCCATTCTCCAACAATTCCCCCGTTTTTCTTTTGAGGAAAGCAAATGTGGTCAGCAACCTTAGTGAAGCCCTTTTTGGGCACAGTGTAAGACCATGCCCAAAATTATTAAAACTAAAATAATCGTGATTAATACAATTAAGCCTTGTTTGATTAATTCTAATAGCAATAAGCTTATCCCTAAGCTAGCAAGACAATCATTAAATGGCAACGTGCTCAGCTTCAATTTATCAAGATTGTCCTGCAACTCTTGAATATAGCCATAAATTGACACTAAATGATCTAAAATCTAAAACCACTAAGTCTTAATAGATGGAAATAACATACTGCGCAACAGAAGTTTCTGGAGACAGCTGGATCGAACGAGTGCGCATGTGCACTCAGGAGATGTGGTGTCACCTGCGAGACCACCCCCAAAAAGGGTCCCGGATTACCCCGAGAGTATAAAAGGAAGGCAAGCCCAAGCGCATTCACACGCGTCATCTTCCAAGGCCAACAAAAAAGGAAAACAAAATGGATCGCGACCAGGAGGTGCTTGAGCACTCACAGCTGTTGATTGACTGTGCGGTGGGCCTACTGATATTTCTGACAATTATCTGCACAGTCCTCCTGATGGTCATGTGTCTCAACTATGACCGCAACTTGCTGAACGGCCTGTGTACATGCTTCCAACGGTGGTGTTCACGTGGCCGTGAGGAGCAGCAGCCTGAAGAAGGTGTTGCAAGGCAGAGCGGTGGTGACAATGCTTCCAGGGCTCGTGTTCCCGAACCGGCACGTCGCTCTGGTGGCAGACCAGCTGACCCCCGCAATGGCATAACTTCTGGAAGGAGACTAGGCCGGATGGAAAGTCATTGGGATCTTCGCAGGGCGGTCACCGAAGAAGTCCTTGAAGAGGTCGCTGAAGAACAGGTGGAGACTTTCGTCTAAGACAGGTAGTTTAGTACCCACTTTGTGCTTATTATCTTTCACCTTTCCCAATAATCCAGAGGTTTCTTTCATGACAAAGACTGCTGGCTTGACAGCAGGCTTAGTAGCTTGATAGCAGGTTTATTCCCCTTTTTTTTCTCTCCTTTTTTTTTCTTTTTTTCTTTTTTTTTCTCTTTTTTTTTTTTTTTTTTTTTCCAATAGCGGTCTTAAAAAAAAAGAGGAAGGAAAAGAAAAGGAAAATACAGAAACCTAACTGCAAGAAAGCATGGGTCCAGCTCGCCGGGGGACCACCACCAGTCTCACCACGTTCACGTTCCTTACGTTGTAAATTAAACCGAGATGTTGCTCTAAATTTTTGAAGTGTTATGTAGTGAGACAAGGGGTTTGAATATATGGTCACTGTGTAGTCTAACATTTTGGTGTAAACACCCTGTTAAGGTTAGTTTCTTGTTGTTGCTACAGGAACTGCTTAGCTAGTTCAATGTGTTAGTGCTGTCTTGCCACAGAAAGCAGTATATACCCCCATAGAAAGGCCTCTGGCCATCAGTTGTGACCTCTTCTGGAAGAATGGTAGATGGAGTTCATCTGGGTGTTTTACCAGTTCATCCCTTTCCAGCCTTACAGTGGATTGCTAAGTTTTATACTTGCTTCTTTCAAGCTTATTCTTTAGCTGAAAGAATAAGTTTGAACCACGCTACAAGTTTCTAGTGAAACTGGAATATATTTTGCACAGCTTGGCATGCTTCTAGTTCAGTCCTGCTGAATGCCTCCGAATAACCCTTGAAGTGGCATTCTCAAAAGGGTACATTTGGTTTTGCTTCATAGCTGTCTTTTCCCTGAGCTCTCACTGTGTTTTCCCCAGTAGATCGTGGACGTGCCTCGGCCTGGGTCAGACCGAAAATCACCTCTACTCCTACTAATACATATTGTTTCCCTTCTGATTTTCGTAAAGGTCCGATACCTTCAATGGGGTGTCGCTCCTTGCAAGCCTCTCTAGTGGCGAGCCAGCTTCTGGCATGTGCCTCCTTGTGTAAATCATTAAATTCTGTGTGGCCACATTTAAGATGCAGCCATTCCAGGAAACTGTCCCAATTTTCCTCAGTTTGGTTGTCTTTTTGCAAAGGGGCAAGTTTGGCCAATTCGCCTGCCCTAGTATTCCTTTCAAGTAGCTCTATTACCTTTGGGGTTACAAATTTCAGGCCAAGTGAGGCAAGCAAGAAGTGCTCTTCACAGAGTGCATGTATTTTTCTTAGAAAAGTGTCTGTAAACAGAAAAAAAATTTTTCAGTACAGCTCTTTAAAAAAGGGAAGTAACCACTTTAAACACAGAGGGAGGAGGGGTTTGCTCTAAGCGGTTTGTTACTTCTCTCAGCAAGGCTTTGCCCATAAACTGGGTGCTATCTGCCACACAGGTTGAATCAGTTACTATGTCCAAAGGAATGTTGGGAACTTTCAAAATGCCATGATAACTGCTGGTAGCTGTACCAGCTGTGACACTTGTCTGTCAGAAATTGTCCATTCAACCTGTGTTAAAACCTTTTTGCTTCTGTGAGAAAATATTTGTAACCTAAGGGAGGTTAGTGAAGGTGCATTGCTGCCCCTCCTGGGTAAAAGCAAAACGGTCTCAAGTCCCCTTCATGTAAAGGAACCATAAAAAGCATATTTTTGGAGAGTGTGGTATACCTTTTAGATGCTGCACACCCATTGCTGAAAAGGGAAATCTAAACCACCCAATGTGACATATATGCAGGTTCATTGCACCTTTCTTAACAATTTGAGTGAGGTCCATTATGGTAAAACACTGTAGCCGGTGCCAGTAGGCATCACAGCTTGTTGTGTGCACTGTGGCCACTGTAGATAGAAAAGAAATTCACAGAAATGTAAACAAATTTCTACGTCCCAAAATAGTAACCTCCGTGTGCCGTAACTCAGAGTTATAAGAAAGCTGTTACGATTTTTGTAGAGCTTTAGCATTTTGATGACAAAAAGAATATGGCCCCTGCGGAAGCTCAACCCTGCAGGTGTGTGCAGGAGCAGCTTCAGGAACAAAGAGGATTTCACTCGGCATCTTTCTCGCACCCATCCTTGCCATTAGCTGCTCAGTCCCTACATTTTGTTAGTGTTAGTGTTCTCTAAAACCCAGCTGGTCATTCACTTTAACACACACACATGTATACAGACATATTAAAAGACCCAAAACCAAAAAGCAACCTTTTTCTATAGTGTAACAGAGTTTTCTTCTAAAAATCCCATCTTGAATATTTTTCGGCTTTCTACTGTTCCTCCTGCTTTCTTTTCTCTCCTTAAGCTACTCCGTTTGTCAGGAGGGTCAGGGGGATATAAATCTCGCTGTTTTACGGGGTCTGTCCAGTCATGATCAAAAGAGCACTTATCAGGATCTGACGATGAACAACAAGGTAAAGTAAACACAACAGATGTTACAGTGGCGAGGGGCACTTCCTGCGGCTTAGCCCCTTTTCTCAGCGGAGATGGGTAAAGCTGTGGTCGGCAGCTTGTGTCTCCGTTCGGCTCTGCTTCCCGTACTCTCCCTGGCTGAACTTCCCTATTCGCTTTCAGTCCGCGCTGAGCTCCCGCCGCAGGTCCTTCCCCTTGCTCACTCGTGCAGGCAGACACAGAGAGCAGCTCACCACCACAGGTACACCGACGTGGTGTCAACATCCCTGCGATAGGGACCTGTCCTAGTCCAAAAAATGTCCCCAGCTTGCTAGCGGACGATGATGTTGTGGGCGTGGGCGCGTCTGAGGGGGAAACGATCGCCTGCACCGCTGCTGCAGCAACTTTCGATTTTGCTTTCATGCTAGGCAGCGTGTTAATAGCAGTGCTCCCGGTCAGACTGAACGCGGCAACCCCCTTTCCTTTGCCTGTGACGGTTAAGTCCCACAACTTATCTCTGACCTCTCGCTGTCCCTCTTTTTCAAGCGTCTCATTGGGATCTCCAAAACATCCCTTCGCTACCCCGTATGCTAATAATCCCGGTGATTCCTTTTCACCATCTATACCCGGGATGCTCAACTTTTATAAAAAGCATTTGAGCAAATCATACACTGCTTGTCTTTCCATACCTATTCAGCGCGCTGTTGCAGCCTTTTGCAAGAAGACTTCGGCAGTGCGTGGCCGGCAGGACTCCTCTTTAGGGTCGCCTGGACGCAGAGCAATTTTTTCTTCAAATCGTTTCAGCTCACAGAACTCCTCTTTTTAGGGCACAGGACTCCTTTTTAGGGTCACCTGGACTCGGAGCACCTTTTCCGGCTCTTCCGTCTCCTGAGCTGCGTACAGGACCGGTTCCCGTCTCCGTCGGACCCTGGCCGCAATTCGCCTTCTATAAGGTCCAGAATTCGCCTTCTCTAAGGTCCCAAACTCCCTTTTCTTTGTCCCTGTTCGGGCGCCATTTGGTCGCGAACGGAGGGAAGACAAGGACACTCAATATGAGTGAGCAGCAAGCTTCGTTTATTGTTCATTACAAAGCTCAATATATACCATTTTGCTTCAATTACACATACATTGTCTTAAGCGATGATTGGTACACCTTGCTATCACTATGGATTGTGATTGGTTCTTAATGATTATATGTTATTGTCATCATCATGTGTCTGTCACCTTATGATTGGCTTACACTGCTTAAATCATGTGTTGGTTATTTTAGCTTCTGCTGAGTTGTACCATAGTTGCATTAGTGCTGGTGTTAGTTGTTTTTCTCTTTATTATCCTGCCCTGCGGTTTATTAGCCCACCATGTGATTCAACAGTCTGCCATGCGGTTTCCTGACTACTATTCCTATATTTTCTTTTGTATCAGTTAAAGCTCCTTCAGCAATTCTAAGGGTTAGGCATTCAGCAAATATAAGGGCTAAAGGTCTCTTATGCTAAGGCTTTTCTGTTAACTCCAAGCCAGGGTCATGCAGACCCTCCAACAACCCATGTCCTCCTGATGAAGCCATTCTCCAACAGATAAGTCCACAATCTGCACAAGGTCAGACTTCTTTGGCACACTCCAAGCTTCTAAATTTGTAATAAACATTCACAGTATCCCCAGGCCCATGTACCTCCCCTTCAGCTCAGCATGCAAGCCACACTACAAAGCTGTGCTTACTAAGATCTAGCAGCCCACATTATTTTGCTAAGAAGTATTTTAAACAGAAAGCTTTTGTCTTGAGACTAAGGCCCAAGCCAATATTTGCCTGTGTGGATTTCCATTTAGAATGAATCTCCCAGCATTAGCATAGTTGTAGAAGTGGTTTATGCTGCTGAAGTGAAACTAGAAAGCAATGTCACATAATGTTTAAATGTTACAGCTATCAGCTTCTAAATCTGTTGATCATATCTATCTATTTGATTTGTATTGTGGTATCTATGACCTTAAATTTATCTTAATGATTGGTACTCTGATAACTAATTTAATCTCTCCTCTCCCCCTTCCCTCTCAGCTGAAACAATCAAAGGTGGAAAGCCCCATTCTTACCTTTTTATTTAAGGCTCTCCTCAGCCATACATCCAAGAGGCTGGGCTGCATCCCTCATTTGGACTGTTTCACAACGTCTTGCTTCCGATGCCAGAAACTGCACAGGGACTGATAAATTGAGAAGAGACCTCTGTCATAGCCCAGCAGCCTGGGCTGACCTTTGAGGATGGAGTTTGACATGTACAGAGAGTAGCTTCTTGCAGATCAGTGGATGATCCAGAAAGGGGCAAAATCTTCCAGAAATCATCTTGCTTATACTGCCCCATGCCAGATGCAAGCAAGGGCAAGTGCAAGTGCAAGCGCAAGTTAAGTCACTGCTGTGTTGCTCTGCAAACCACTAGGAGCTGGATGCTGTTTCCTCATGGAAAATGACTTCACAGGATTAGTCTTAAACAACAGATCATAGGAAGGAACAATGCACATGCACTTCCAAAAGGATGTTGTACTTGTCATGCACTGACACACAGACACTTATGGCCCTACCACCACTGACACCTCCTTCTCCCCAGGCCAGATGTTTCAAGATTCCTTTCAAAGCAATGTTATTTGTGCTAGAATTTCAAATATACACTTTCCAGGGTATTTCTTTCACAATAAAACAGCTGTCAGGACAGCTGTTCATGGCCAGCCTAGCAGGATTTTGGAATAGTGAGTCTAATGTTTCTCACTCTACCTTGGAAGCAGAAGGTTTGCATGGGCCTCACCCCCACCACACCAGGCACAAACTGCAGTCTTGAAGATTCATTGAATAGCTGGTATCATTAAAATCTTTTAGCAGAAAAGGCTGGGAAAACACCTAGACTAGGTTAGGGGCATTGGGAAGACACTAATATACCGGGTTCCTCATATGAAGCTGTTTTAAGACAGGCAGAGAAGAGACAGGGTCAATAACCTGCATTGGGGGGCAGGGGTACACTTTTGCCCATGTTATTTTCCTCCCTGGGCTCTGGGCTTCTCCCAGGGAAGCATTGTAAGAATAATGTTTCTTGCACAGCTGAGACTGACCAGCTCCTCTCCTTGCCTGGGCTCCAGCAGAGCTGCACTGGGCTTTAAGTTTTGCTGTTGAACTCTGCCAGCCCCTTATAGAGTTGTAAGTACTTAGCAGCTCAAGTACTGGTGTGTCCAAACAGTCTCTCTGGAGCGTATTTTTCCAAGTAATGAATCAACTGTGGGCATCACTGTAGGAATGTAGTGAATTTTGTCTTGGGCTGTGTGTTTCTGGAGAAAGCCAAGTCTGGAAAATGGTGATGTGCATTGTGTCAGTTTCTCCAGACACTACTGCTGTGCTTTGTCTGTTACAGTAATACTTGTTTGGAAAAACAAATACTTTGGTAGAAAACCCCACCTGCTTGCAGTTTGAGTAGGGTTTTTTGGTTGGTTGTTTGGTTTTGGTTTTGTTGGGGGGGGTGTGGTTTTTTTGTGGTTTATTATTATTATTTATTCTTAGGCTCTTGACACAACAGCAGGCTTCCCTTTAATGATCCAGCAGCTGAGAGAGACCACCACAACCCTCAAGTGGTGTACAGGTCAGATCAGACGTTTCATAGACCATCCTGATACAAGTAGCTGTTCTGCTTCACGAGCAAAACTTTGCACTTCTCTTTGACGAACTTCATTAAATTTCTGTTGGCCCATACCTCAAGATTTTAGTCTATTTTAATAGAATATGTTACTTTTGGCTCTGTCTACCCTTCCTACCTTTATATCATCCAGACATGCTAAAGGTACATTCTCTCATCACCCAAGTCGTTACTGAATACACCAATTAACTTCAAGCGTTCAGCTCTAGAGCATTCTTTTACTTACTGAGTGTCCCCTAAGTTGAGTCACTAAGTGACTAAATGCCCACTTTTAAGTCACTAAGTCCTTAACTGCAGCCCTTTGACTCTGTTCTACAGTCAATTCTCAAACAACCTACAGCCTATCCATACTCCCTCTGATCCTGAATGAGAATGCTGTTATGAGATGGTTCTAAAAACGTTGCTAAATATCAAGTGTATTGTATCCTACACTCCTCCCCATCCACATAGATTATCTCTAAACTATAATTCTGTGATAATGACCAGTACCTCGACATCAGCAATTTTCGTTGCTCTCCATCATCCTCAGGATTCAACAGAACACTTTATTTGTGATAGTTATGCAATTTCAATGACGTTTAGAGCCCTCACTGCCTTCCCAAGTAACATTTTCTAGTGTGTCACTCTATATAAAATTGCTAAATGCTGCAGCAAAGAACATTAGTTCTTGTATTTCCTACAATGTATACTGAGGAAAGATCACTTCCTCCCTCTTCATGTTTCAAGTGTTTGAGAAGAAACTTTGGGGGTTTTAGGATCCTCTTTGAGTCAGGAAACAAAAACTGTCTGTGCCTTTCCATTAGAGAATAGTTCCTAGACCTCTCTGATTATTACTGTTGCTCTCTTCTGTGTATTCTCTTGCTGTTCACTTCTCATTACCAGAATTATTGAAAACTAGGCCTAAAACTTCAAGTGAGGCTATAGCATTCCTGACTACAGAGGAAGATGTTCTTCACCTGTGTTGTAGATATTGGCATTGTGTTCCTTCCCCAATACCTAGTAACATACTATTGTTGATTCATTATCAGTTTAAAACTGTAACCTGAAGGTCCGTATCTACTGAGGTGCCAGTCAACTGCTACTGTGCAATGTTTGTAAAACTGATATATTTCTTTCCAGATGATGATGAACTATCTTAAGTACTTTTTTAAGAGTCTCTCTATTATTTCAGGCTTTTTTCAGTACATGAACTGTTCTATATCATTCTATTATTTCCTTGCTTGTTGGTACCCATAGCACTCATATACGTGCCCTACAGGCTACAATACAGATAATAAATAAAATGAAACCTGACCTAGGTCTGATTCTTGCAAAACTCTGACACAGCCTTTAAATTTTACACTTGAAAATCATAGACATTTAAATATAACTTTTACAGAATCACAGAATCATTATGGTCAGAAAGGACTCTCAAGATCATCTAGTCCAACCGATAGCCCTATACTACTCTTATCCCTAAATCATCCCCTGAAGAAACACACCTATCCTCTTCTTAAAAACCTCCAGGGATGGGGACTCCACCACCTCCCTGGGCAGCCTATTCCAATATCTCACCACTCTTTCAGTAAAGAAATTCTTCCTGATATCTAATCTAAACCTACCCTGGCACAACTTAAGCCCATTCCCTCTAGTCCTGTCACTAGTCACAAGGGAGAAGAGGCCAACACCCACCTCCCTACAATGACCCTTCAAGTAGCTGAAGAGAGTGGTAAGGTCTCCCCTCAGCCTCCTCTCCTCCAGGCTAAACAACCCCAGCTCCCTAAGACTCTCCTCATAAGGCCTGTTTTCCAGACCCCTGACTAGCTTAGTTGCCCTTCTCTGCACCCTCTCAAGTACCTCAATGTCCTTCCTA
>VWZX01003495.1:24144-49101 GCA_013399015.1 Galbula dea
GCCTTGCTAAAGTCAAGGTAGACAACATCCACAGCCCTTCCTTCATCTAATAAGCGAGTCACCCCATCATAGAAGGAGATCAAGTTAGTCAGACAGCACCTGCCTTTTGTGAAGCCATGCTGACTGGACCCGATCCCCTGGCCGCTCTGCAAGTGCCGCAGAAGTGTACTCAGGATGATCTGCTCCATCAGCTTTCCTGTCACGGAAGTCAGACTGACAGGCCTGTAATTTCCCGAATCATCCTTCCTTCCTTTCTTATATGTGGGGGTAACATTGGCTGATTTCCAGTCTGCTGGTACCTCCCCAGACAGCCAGGACTTTTGAAAAATGATGGAAAGTGGCTTGGTGAGCACCTCCACCAGCTCTTTCAGCACCCTTGGGTGCAGCCCATCCGGCCCCATGGATTTGTGCTCATCCAGGTGACGCAGCAGTCACTGACCATCTCCTCTTGGACTAGGGGGGAGTCACACCTTTCCCTGACCTGGGTTGGGGGTGGGTGTGAGACCAAATTTCCCAGATTATTAGTTTCACTTCCAATATTTATCTAAAGTGAAATAAAATGAAAAAGAGAGAAAATCTGCAATATATCAAGCAGTTCTAGTGAAATATTACATTCTCTACTGAGATTCTTTCTGAAGGTAATTTTGGATCAAGCCAGTTAAATATGGGTTTAATTTATCCCCTTATGTCTTACAAACCCATGTCTGGTTTGAGTATTGTAATGTTTTGGTTTTATTCATACCTTCCTTGAATTTTTGCTGAGCTGGTAATTAGTACAGCTCTGTGTCAATGAAGTATTCCTTCCCTGAGGTGTGCTGAGTCTGTAAACCTGAGCAATGCACAGATCTTTAATCCAGAATGCCTTATTATTTGCTTAGTTCTTGCCCATATTCTTCAGTCATCTTAAAAGTAACAGGGTGTCTGCATAGGCTGGACACAGATCTGGGTCTACTGCATATTATCGCAGGTAAGCTTTCAGCATCCTGTTTCCCTTCACTCAGGATGAAGGGCTAGAACTACCTTTGATAGCTTAGGAAATGGCACCTAATAACATACATCCCGAGTGTCACTGAGGAGGTGGGATGTATTGATGATATATTTTCTATAGTTTCAATTTTCTAGTTTCAACTTCCGTCTTTGACAGAATCAGTCCAAGATGCAATCTGACTCACAAAAAAAGAATTTTTGACTGTGTTGTACACCTTGGAGAATAGACAACATGCAACATAAGTTCAGGTACCACATATCAATCTCTTCCAGACACTCAGTGAGAGTGAGGACTACATTTCTACATCTTTGAATGAAGGTCCCTATATTTCTTTGTCTTTCTATTTTTCTTCAATAGAAAATAGTGCATAGTTAATCAGGCTACATAACAAAATCGAACAGAATCCTGCTCATAACTGGGATTCCTATGTGTAGTAATACCACTACTGATAATGATGATTCTCAGTCCCAGGGATGGGTGGAGAGAAGTAAAATTTCATTACAAGAGGATCTCTGATGATAGGCTTTCAGCAGTTGGAAGGGGTATCTGTACATGGGCCTCACAAATTAACTTGGACAAGTATTATTTGCAAAATAGTACTGAGAAAAATGATTGTTTCCCTCCAGTGAGCACTGGTTAGGTGCATCTGGAGTGCTGTGTCAAGTTCTGGGCTTCCCAGTGTGACAACAACTTGGACATAACTGGAGTGAGGTCAGTGAAGGGACACAAAGATGATTAAGGCACTGGAGCATCTCTTGTATGAGGAGAAGTTGAGACTATTAAATCAGAAGAATAGAAGGCTCAGAAGAGTCTTATTCATGTGTTCAGACACCTGAGGGAGGGAATAAAGAAGACAGAATCAAAGTCTTTTCAGTAATACGCAGGACAGGAAGCAATAGGCACAAACTTAAACGTAGGAAACTGTACTTAACCATCATAATATTTTTAACAGGCTGCCCGAGAAGGCTGTAGTGTCTCTCTGCTCTAGCTGATCCTTCTTTGCATCAGCTAGATGAGGGTAGGACCTACTGCATTAAATGTTAGATAACAAGGCAAGATACCTTTTTATAGGAGATGTGATTGCCTTAACACTAAAGTATCTGTCAGTATATTTGTGTTAGTGTACTTGAAGTATATGCCTAAAAGGACACAGCCTTAAGAGTGATTACCTGAATGTCTGCAAAATCAGTCTTTCTCAAGTGTATAGCATGCTTTACTTAAAAGTTCTCTGGGCCTTCACCACACTAACAATAGTAATTTTCATTAAGTGAGTGTAGGCTTTCAGCTAAATTCGGCTAATCATCTCATCTGTATCGTTCTCCTTCTGCAGACTGAATGTCTAGTTTACCTCTTCTTATCTGTTTATCTTCAATGTGAAGCTTTGGGCTTGATAAGAAAAATGTTAAAAATTTTCTCTGTTATACAGTTTAAAGATGGTATACATGAATTAATTTTGTTTGGAGATCTTTCCATTGGAAATTTCACTGGCATTTTGTGGGATCTTCTGTAATCTGCACTAGCATCTCTACTAGGCAAGGAAGAAAGCCAGGGCATGTTGTGTGATGATATAGGGAAGTAAGTTTCTGCTTTGGGGAAGTAAAATTATGTATTTTAAGGAGGTATAAGAAACTGGTTTGAGGTTCTGAGTAGGAGATAAACAAAGCCTGCATTTGGAAAGGGAAAACATGAAGACATTCAATCTTTGCTGGTTTATTGAAATTTAGTGTAAAAATCACATTAAAAAAAATCTTTTCATATGAAAACTTCAAATAATTTTTATTACCAGCTCACTCTAAAACATTTTTCTTCAAGTAATGTTGCTTGTCCAGAAGAAAATTTCTGTTAGATTGAAAACTTGTTCCATACCATGCCTCTGATTTGCTAAGTTATGGGGTGGGATGCTTGCTTTGCTTTGTCTTTTGTCAGTACAACACATAGGGCAATATCAATGCAATTTGTGAAGTAGTGACTGGTCTCTCCAAAAACTGTGAATAGTTGTTTTGATTCAATCAATGTTGCATTTAACAGCTATTTGCAGCAATAGAACCATGAAAAATGTTCAAAGCTTTTGAAAAGTCTATTTTATCCAAGTAACTATAAAATGTCATTGATGGGTCTGTGGGAGGGGTGAGAAATAACCCAGAAAAGCCTCCCCTTTTCACACCACCTCATATCAGAATATTTTGAGCTGGAAGGGACCCACAAGGATCATCTAGTCCAGCTCCTAACTCTGTGCGGGACACCCCAAGAATCACACCATGTGTCTGAGAGTGATGTCTAAGCACTCCTTGAACTCTGTCAGGCTTGGTGCTGAGACCACCTCCCTGTGGAGGTTGTTCCAGAGCCCAACCTCCCTCTGGATGAAAACCCTTTTTCTGATACCTAAACTAATTTTTCCCCGACTCAACTTCGTACCATTACTGACCCATCACTATCCACAAGAGTAAAGAGGTTGGTGCCTACCCCACTGCAACCCCTTGTGAGGATGCTGAAGACAGCAATGAGGTCTGCCCTCAGTCTCCTTTCTGTAGGCTGAACAAACACAGTGATCTCAGCCACTCTTCATAAGGCTTCCCCTCCAGATCCTTCTCCATCTTCATAGCCCTCCTCTGGACACTTTCTAATAGCTTAACAACTTTTCTATACTGTGATGCCCAAAACTGCACACAGTACTCAAGATGCAGCTGCACCAGTGCAGAGTATAGCAGGATAATCACCTCCTTTGACCAGCTGGCAACGTTGTTCTTCATACACCCCAGGATACAAATGACTCCTGACAGCCAGAGCACACTGCTGACTCATATTCAGTTTGCCATCAACCAGGACACTGAGGTCCCTTTCTATAGTGCTGCTCTCCAGATATGTCTAAAGCCCCTCTATTTAAAAGAAGATTGCCTTTTGCAGAGATGGTTGGTAAGACCAGGAAAATGCTCACTGCTTAGAAGTAGGCCAGGAATAATTCTCTGTGCAGAACAGAGCCAGTGTGATGGTTGAGAAATAGATGCAATAAAGGATTCTGACACATAATGCCGGAGGCCAGCTGCCGAGTTTTCCAGTGTTTCAGACTACTGTGGAAAAGCAAAGAACTTTAGAAGTGAAACTCAAAGTAAGGAGCAAGGAACTTTAAAAGACATGCAGTTCTACACAGACTCATTTCAGAACTAGAAATGGGAATATTCCTAAATTCTGCTCCTTGAAATCCTCAGAGAATGATCTTCATTTGCTTTCCTTACTAAAACAGAGAGGTTCTTGTCCCTTTAAAATTTGTCAGAGTAGGAACAGTGCTCCCTACATGCTGCCGATGGAGTTCAGGTGACTGCCCTACTTAGGGAGCAAGATCTGAGAGCTCTTCTCCCATCTCTTTCTACTTCCTGTCTTTATCTCTGACTTGTAGCCTGTTTATTGAGAAAGGGAAAGAAATCTTTCCTCTCCTGGTAGGTTGAGAACAGGTTTAGAAAGAGCGAGCTTGAAGGTATGGATGTGAGGGATGGAGCTGGTGAAGAGGACCCACCTTGCACCAGCAGTCACACGCCAGTCACTCCCAGTTGCTGCTCACAGCTTCATGACCAGTTTCAACTGTAATAAACCAGAGCCTTAAAGATCTAACACTAAATTATAAAAGCTACAAAGACTAAGGCACATTAAGGTTCTTTTAGTGTTCATTCCCGGAATAACATGCTTTACATTAAACAGACCCGGACAGATGATACCCTTCCTGGCTCTGCCTTTCATATCACATTCTGCTTCTCCTTAATGCCCATCTCCATTCACCTAACCTGGAAAATGAGAATAATGCCTGCACCTTGCACAGGCAACTGAATCTTTACCTTTCAGAAACATATTCCTACTGTTCATTTGGGTTATCAGCCTGAACTTTCAAATGCTGTGGCTGCTATGGGGTAGCTGCAGATGCTTATGTGAGAACGACGGCAATTACCAAACAGTGTGGCAGATACTTCAGTGTGCTGTTCACTCTGTTTTTTATTGCAGGGTACTGAAAAGTCTTAATTTTTATCTTCTTATGTTTTTCCCTTTCTCTCCTTCTCTCAAAGTATTCATTAGCTGGCCTGCAAACAGACACAAAATAAAAATAAAACTAAAATAAAATATGGAAAACCAACAGCTCATTGTTTTCACTTTTGTTATTCTAATGCATCTCATTCATGCTGGACATTTTAAACTCTAGCATTTAAGCTAAAACTGCTTACTATTATTCATAAATTAATTCTGTCCTCAACATTGAATGCATGAAAATAAATGCCAGGGCCTTTTTCAACATGCTCCTTGTCTTCTAGAATCTCAAATTCATCTATTCTAGAAGAGATGCTCTTTTCCTGAAGTTGCCCACCGACTTTTTGCATGACAATTTTTTACACAGTACAATGGGGCAAAATGTTACGTTTAGGCTTAATTTGTTCTTTTCAATCAAGGAAAAAAAACCTCTCTGCTTTTTAATTAAAAGCCAATCGAGGCTTTTGTTTTGTGATTAAAAATAAAAAGCTCAAACAATTCATAGTAGTCCTTAAAAATGTTAATTTATATTGTCACTTTCTGAGACTTAATAATTAAGTGGAATCATAATAATTGAAGCTGATTCTGATTTATGAGGATTGTCTGAACATTATTTCAGTGTTCTGAGGACTTGAATGAAAACCTAAATTGTCAAATATTTTCCTGTTCTTTTAAAGAAGAGAACAGTAGGTTTTAGGAAAACCGGGACGGGGGGGAGAAAAAGAAAAGACAAAACCCAACAGCCTGTGCCCAAATATTTATAGGTAATCTTGAGGCTGGAGCATTCTGTTCATGCAGGCTAGATTTCCACATTATTTCATTTATTTGAGGAGAACTGAGGCTTCAGCTGGCTCCAATAATGTTTAAGTAGCATACGATACATATTACTGTATCTATACCTTTTCGAAATTTTTCCACTACAAGTCTCTTCTGACCTTTGTAAGTAATAAAGAATAATAGTATACATTGCTGTAACTGAGAAAACGTTAAACTAGCAGTTTATCCGGAATTTATATGCATTAACTAGGCACTGACAGCTTAACTTTATAAACAGAGACTATTTGTAAAAGTATGAAAATCTCGTTACTCACTTACAGAATACTGCAAAAATTACAGACCTCTGTCAAATTCCAGACGTTTTTCAACAGTATATATATGCCTCTGAAAGTCCCTTATTTTCCCAAAATACGAAATTCTGTAGAAATACTATATCCTTAACAGTTATAGATATGGTTAAGGGAGCCGAATCTATAACCATATTCAAAGCTCAGTCATGAAATTGTGTTACTTCCTCCTCTTTGAAATCAATTTATGGCAAAAATATTGAAGCTGCCCCCTTGGTTTATATTCTAATCTGGAGAAAACCCCCTAAAGAATAAGCCTGCATCACAAGGGAGACTTTTTGTCTAGAGGTTTTATTTTAATTTAAAAGGAAAAACAAAAGTTTGCCCTTCTCGGGGTCTCTCTGGCTTCACAACGCGGCGTTAAACACATCTTTTCTCTCTCATCTGGCCTCCCCACAGCAAGAAACTCCCCAGACTTAAAGTCCACCCTCTTCTCTTCACTCTCGGAAGAAACTGGGGTGATTTCGTGGCATGCATTTTGCAAAAAATATGGATTTATAACTCCGAAGAAACACAGACTCAGAGGACGAAACCCTCTTCCTGGCTAACAGTTAGGCGGGCTCTGCAAAGCACCAATCACAGATCACCGCTTCGCTATAAATTCAGGCATCGGGGTTACTGTAGCCCAATTACTTTCTTTTGATTAGGAAGAAGTCTCTACAGCGATGTCGGAGACTGCTCCCGCCGCCGCTCCCGCTGTCGTGGCCCCTGCAGCTAAGGCCGCCGCCAAAAAACCGAAGAAGGCGGCGGGTAGTGCCAAAGCCCGCAAACCTGCGGGCCCTAGCGTCACCGAGCTCATCACCAAGGCGGTCTCTGCGTCCAAGGAGCGCAAGGGACTTTCTCTCGCCGCGCTCAAGAAGGCGCTGGCCGCCGGCGGCTATGATGTGGAGAAGAACAACAGTCGTATTAAGCTGGGGCTCAAAAGCCTTGTTGGGAAAGGCACTCTAGTGCAGACCAAGGGCACTGGCGCCTCCGGTTCCTTCCGCCTCAGCAAAAAACCTGGAGAAGTGAAGGAGAAAGCTCCTAAGAAGCGAGCGGCTGCGGCCAAGCCCAAGAAACCGGCAGCCAAGAAGCCGGCCAGCGCCGCTAAGAAGCCCAAGAAGGTGGTGACGGCAAAGAAGAGTCCCAAAAAGGCCAAGAAACCGGCGGCCAAGAAAGCGGCCAAAAGCCCCAAGAAAGCGACTAAGGCTGCGAAGCCCAAAAAGGCAGCGGCAGCAAAGAGCCCGGCCAAGGCGAAGGGGGTGAAGCCTAAGGCGGCCAAGCCTAAGGCGGCCAAACCCAAAGCGGCCAAGGCAAAGAAGGCGGCGCCTAAGAAGTGAAGTGCTGAAGTGGATGTACTTAAACCCAACGGCTCTTTTAAGAGCCACCCACTATTGTCCCCGAAAGGGCTGATAACGCTGCTTCGCTGAGCTTTGTGCCTAGCGCAGAGCCGCACTACCCAGGTGAGACGTTTGTCTGTAGAGTGGATGGGACTCTAAACTTCCAGCCGAGGTGGCGCTAAGGCTTGGAAAAATAAAGTTTACATTCCTTGCGAAAACAGTTCTAAACCCTTTTGACTTTTCTGAGCACCATAAGAAAGGGGGGGGAGGAGAGGGGAGGGATGGGGTGTTAAAGGAACAGCTTCGGGCTGGTGTCGCTGTGGGGCGCAAAGGTTTCTTTCGGTGATTTTACCAGAGTGGTTCCTAGCAGCCTGGCGCGACTGCCACACCTCTTGGTAACCGTAGCCGGGACGTGTCAGCACGGCTGCTCTGCTTTCTTAGAATTGGCCTTTCCGCTTGGCAGCGCTGTTATGGGGAAGAATTCAATTTCTGCTTGACTTCGCCGACCTGCTATTTGAGAAGGAGATTGCCGGGGCGGGATGTGGGTTCTCTTTTACCACCGGTATTTTTCTAAATCTAGCCGGCCTGGTGGTAGTGCAGGCAGAGCAGCAGGAGCTCTGCCAGGCAGTTGGCCTGAGCCGTTGCAGGTAGGACGCTTTGCGCCCGAGGATTCTCTAGAGCGGGCTCCGGCAGGAAGGCACAGACTGAGTGGTGTGGAGCTTGCAGCAGCACCGCTGGTTCCGGGAGCTCAGCCTGTGGCCGGTTGTGATTGGCTGATAGGAGAAGCCGCAGTCGCTTATTGGGTGGTTAGAAGAATTCGAAAAAACCGCGCTACTGCCGGGAACGGCATCTCTGCCGGCTCTCGTTCCGCCCTTGTCGGCGATATCCCGGGCTCACGCATCCACGGAAAACTTATGCTCTCAAAGCGTTTAACCCATGTCAGAGGTGCCCTCGCTACTCCTAGATTTCTCGTCCTTCCCTTCCGATATACAAGGCTGCTTCCTGTCTTCTCATACGAAGAGGAAGTTTTTTAAGCTAACACCATACCGGGAAAGCTATACAAAAAAAACGAGTAATCGAGGTAATTTTTTTTTTTTCCTCCTCGTTTTCTTTTTTTGGGGGCGGATGTGTTCATGAGGCTAGTGGAACTCTATTTTTTATGGTAGTTCAGCATTTTACGTTTCTACTATATGAAAAAAAACCCACAGTGCTTTGAAGAAGTATTTTAATTTTACTGTTTGAGTAGTTAATACAATTAATCGTGAAAATATTTCCATTTGTTGGAATCTATGAAATATTCAATGATTACAAAGACGTTATTAATAATCGCAATCTAGTGACTATAACTGAACACGTATTTCAAATTCTTTATTGCTTCTTAGTCACGTTTTCATACCTATATGAAAAACGAAGTGTTAAAGCTCTTTCAAAGAGTATGGGGGTGGCTCTTAAAAGAGCCTTTGGGTTAAAACTGACACTCCAGAACATTTTACTTAGAGCTGGTGTACTTAGTGACAGCCTTGGTGCCCTCGGAGACAGCGTGCTTGGCCAGCTCGCCGGGCAGCAGAAGCCGCACGGCAGTCTGGATCTCTCGCGAGGTGATGGTGGAGCGCTTGTTGTAGTGCGCCAGGCGTGAGGCCTCACCGGCGATGCGCTCGAAGATGTCATTCACGAAGGAGTTCATGATGCCCATGGCTTTAGACGAAATGCCAGTGTCGGGGTGCACCTGCTTCAGTACTTTGTACACGTAAATTGAGTAGCTCTCCTTTCGGCTCTTTTTGCGCTTCTTGTCGCCCTTCTTCTGAGTCTTGGTCACCGCTTTCTTCGAACCTTTCTTCGGAGCAGGAGCAGACTTAGCTGGCTCGGGCATTCTTTCCACTCCTCGTCCTTTTTTCAAAACAAAACCGGTAAGTAAAATGGCCGCAGCGCCCTTTATTTATAGGACCGGTATGCAAATAGAAGCCCTCTAACTCGTAGAATTCGATTGGGCCTTTCCTCCTGGTGTCTAGTTTTTTGTCTCTGATTGGTTATAATATGATCCATCTTCTCATTGGTTGTGTAAGCTGACAGTATCCAGCCAATCACCAATCCCTAATCCCGCCCAGGGAAGGTATAAAAGGCGAGGAGCCGTTGCGTTAGTGTATGTATTTAATTCTCATACTTGCGACTTGGAAATTTTTGTAGTAGTTAAAATATGTCTGGTCGTGGAAAGCAGGGGGGTAAAGTTAGAGCTAAGGCTAAGTCGCGCTCATCGCGGGCTGGCCTGCAGTTTCCTGTGGGCCGTGTCCATCGACTTCTCCGAAAAGGTAACTATGCAGAACGTGTGGGTGCTGGAGCTCCTGTCTACATGGCGGCTGTCCTGGAGTACCTGACGGCCGAGATCCTGGAACTGGCGGGCAACGCGGCCCGCGACAACAAGAAGACGCGCATCATTCCTCGCCACCTGCAGCTGGCCATCCGCAACGACGAGGAGCTCAACAAGCTGCTGGGGAAGGTGACAATTGCGCAGGGTGGGGTGCTGCCCAACATCCAGGCTGTGCTGCTGCCCAAGAAGACTGAAAGTCATAAGGCTAAGAGTAAATAAGTTTAACGGGTAAATGCTCAGACCTTTTACAAGGTAATATTTAGAACCCAAAGGCTCTTTTCAGAGCCACCCACAAAGTCAGAAAAGAGTTGGGTTGCTTTGTTTACAAAAGTGGTTTGGTGTTAATTGTTTCTTATTTTCTGGTTTTGTTTGGGAACTGAAGCCATGTCCTGTCTTGAAATTTAATTTCCACATGGACGATAAACGTTTTCTAAAACCCCATAATTTAATGATGGAATACTTATTTGTTGTGATTTATTGATTCTTCTGTGACTCTTTATATAGGATTGATAAAACACTTGTTTCTAATGTTAAATCTGCTTAACTTGTATGACTTCATAGGTTGCCTATGGTGTGAAATTTAGGGGGTACCTGCCTAAAAGACTGAGGAAAGAGTGGAAAAAGCTATGCAGTATGAAAATAAAAAATTACGAAAAATCCAGGTGACTGTAAAAGAGTTCTTTTATAGGCCTGTGTTCATTAAAAAATGTAAAGCTTCCCTGTGACTTTTGAAGTAAAATGATAAATATTTTAGAGGGAATGATTGGTTTTGGTATAGGTCCTTGGCTGGTCAGACCTGCACTGTATAGCAACGTAGTATCTTCTATTCAGAAGAAACTCCTTGTGCCACTAGTATATTCCTGTTTTAAGTGAGACTTTCAACCTTGCTACTCTGAAGTTCCCACACTGTAGCTATTGTAATGTTACATTATTTAACAGTGGGTAATATTATTTAAATTAATCTTCTACATTGATGCCACAAGTAATACCTAACTGCATAATGTTAAAGCTGTTTAGTTTCACTGTTACAAACTATGCAAAAGGCTGTCTTTTGCTAGGATGTTGCTAGGAGCTGCACCTGATTGCAGCTCACTGCACTGAGGCCTCAGCTCCTACCTTTGTAGCACTACTGCCCTCCTCATACCCTGGGAAGAAGGAATGCTCTGGGCTTGGAGGAATGAAAAACTACCTATTGCAAGATTCTACTTCCTATACCTCTTTTCTCTCTGCTTCCATGCTGTATTGCAGCTGACGTGGGCCATCTGGGATCTCTTGCGGAGAGAAACATAAAGGAAGAGAGCTGTTGGAAGCACCAGATTGTTCTGATATGGTGACAGCATCTCTGTTTCAGCTTAAGGGGTCTGTTTACAAGAGTATATGTTCAGAGCTGTAATGTTTTCATTGTGTTCTTTTATTTATCATATAGTAATTTATCATTATGCTGTTTTATTTATGATATGGTAGTTTCAGCTACATATCTCCCAGCATTTACGCTTCTCTTTTTGAAGAACTGCAATGTTATAAAAACCAGTTTAATGTGCAGAAGACTTCAGCATTTAGTTTCCAGAACAGATCCCTGCATACATGTGTTACAACAACAGAATGGTTTGGATTGGAAAAAAACCATCAAAGTCGATCTAGTCTAACCCCTTGCTATGGGGTCATCCTATAGCAGATCAGATTGCTCAAAGCCCTGCCTAACCTGTCTTTGAAAGCTTTCAGAGATGGGATATCCCACAACTTCTCTGGTCAACCTGTTCCAGTGTTCCACCACCCTTTTTGCAAAAAAAGCCCTTCGCTATTTATATGCAACCAAATTCTAGTTTCTTTCAGTTGCCTCTTGTCCTGTCACTAGTCTTTTTACCTGCCCTGGTAAAATGACTCTCCATCTCTCAATATTGAAAGGCTCCTGTAGGGTTTCCCCAGACCCTTCTTATCTCCTGGCTGAACAATCCCAACTCTGTCTTTCTTCATGGGAGAAGTATTTGTTCTTCTGATCATTTTTGTGGCTTTTCTCTGTACCCATTCAACAGGTCCGTGTCTGTCTTGTGCTGAGGACCCCACAGCTGGATTCAGTACTCCAGGTGGGGTCTCACAAGAGCGGAGTAGGGGGGCAGAATTGCCTACCACCATCTGCTGAACAGGCTGCTTTTTATGCTACACAGGATAGCATGGGCTTTTTGAACTGCGAGCACACAGCTCTAGATCAAGGCACTGGAATTCCAGAGAAAGCCCGTGGGGTTGACGTGTCTATATCCAGCAGTGCGATTTATCCATGAAGAAGTTCCTATATGTGGAAGTCAGAAGTGGTACCACAGGATAGGGCCCTGCCCTTCTCTGGAGGTAAGTCCAGCACATCTCCCCAAATTATTCTTATCATCTGACCAGAAATTAATTATTTTCTTAATAAATTAATTCCAAACACCTCTTTCTTCATTCACTACTCTGCTCACCACAGTAAGTGGAGTTTCACCCTCTCTGATACTTAGGCCCACTTCTTAACATTCCCTATTTTTGTTCTTTGCCACTGGTCGTTGTATTAGTTGTGAACCCTATGCTGCCACGGCACTGATGTGGCCTCAAATATAAATATTCTGTAAATCAGATTATATTTTAAGAATGATGGCGAATCTACAGGTATTAATGACTTGTAGCTTTCAAGAAAATCACATGGATGAAGAAATGTGGAAAATCAAGTTTAAATGAGTGAGGTTTCTGTCATTTGCATATACAACAAGCAGTAGCAAAGAGAAGATGCATACCATATGGTGCATTAGCTGTATCACTGTCTTCCAATACACCTTCATATCCTGAAGAACTTGTGAGGTTCTAACGAAGCTCCCTCAGGTGCTCTAGTGCACAGTTATGTTTAGGGATAATTCAATAATGTCAGTCTATATTTCAGAAGCCTTTCAAACTACAGAGATAAAAAAGAAAGATGAAAGGCTTTTCTATCTCTTTGCACCTTTACCTTGTTTACAATGTTATGAATACTGTGCTCTATTAAAAAGATCTTACATTACTTGAATTTGCATTTTATTAGTACAGTTGTAGCAGATACAGGTATTGATTTAAATTACCATATAAACTCTCAAGAAAACAAAGACAAAATTTGCAGTTTTATATAATACATTAATGTGATGATTTTTTAAAATTAATTAATTTAGTACTTTCTTGAGCAGCCATGGTGAGATGTTGCCTTACTGCAACAAATGCAATCTCCTTAGAGTTTAATGAGAAAGTAGGGTGACTATCGTAGGTAATGCTTTGAAAGCTATAGTTAGAGGTTTTTTAACAGAGCCAAGTTTTACGAAGGTTTCATTGCTCATTTAATTCCCCATAATATAAGTCCAAACTCATGAGGAAAATGTACCTATAATATGAGGATTAGATTGAAAACTTTGATTCAAATGCTAATTATTGTCTCCAGTCAACAGTGAAAGCAACTTCATTAGGTAATATACACTGCAGCAAAATTTTCTTCCCACGTTAATTATTTTTTGTCTAAGAAAGCCATCTAGTCCCTAAGAGAACTGACTATGTCACTAACAGAATCACTCAGGAAACACATCTGTGGCCACTTGTGGCAGCCCACAGGCAAGGCAGCCTTCTAGAAATCATGATATTAAATTATATCCAATGTGGTCCACACTTTGGGGGAAGGAGTTTGCAGCTAATTAATCTCTAAGCTACTGGTCTCAGTCTCTGCATCACCTATTTCTGCCAGGATGCTTTGGAAGATGATATTCCAACTCTTTAAGGGTTTATACTGCTAAAGGGAAAAATTATACTAGGATACTCACCCTGCACTTAGGAATACTTAAGAAGAAATGATGTTTTCTATACACTAAATATTTTATGTCATTCCTTTAGGCTTTCTCTAGTACTCAGAAGGTTTTTTATAACTGCCTTAGGAAACATATCTAGACACAGATCTTCAGGTATGAAGAACAAAGCAGACATTGTGGAGCCAAATGATAAATTGAGACACCAGCCTGGCAGGTCTGCTAGTGACAAATCTTTTTAGTTAATCTATAAACACTTTTGGGATGTTTTATTAAGTCAAAAAGCAAGTATAACCTAGATTAAAGTTAGTTTTACCTGCTTGTGTTGTATATATTTGAGTGGTAGATCCTTCACTCTTTATTTCTTTGAATTAAGAGTTTAGATTAAAATGAAATGCTCAGTGATGATTATAACCATAGAAAAGAGTCGTACTGTTTTGGATACCTGCAACTTAATGTAATAAACTCAGTCATATTTTCCCTTGAACTTAGTGAACATATTATCTCAAGAAATATTCTGAAGATATGGTCTAAATTCTGTAAATTATGTTCAGAAGTGAAATTCCATAACTGTACAAATTTTGAAGTATATAAATAATTTTTAAAACATAGATATGTCTGACGTGTACAAAATACAAGTAATACAATAATTAGCAAGTATCAGGCATATCACTTCTATTCTAATTTAAAGTCTTAAAACCTTTAATTTAAAAATAATAGCCACATAACTCTTTTAGCATTTATTCATTGACTTCACAGTCCTACATACTGTAAGCAGCATGCATGCAAGGTTTGTTAGCAGAAATGTGATGTACACAGCAAAATTTCTGCATTGCTTATTTGAAAAGGAGATGCTCAGTTATTTTTCATTTTTTAGATGTCATACAGGCATGCAGTTGGTAATGTCTATAATGTTTTATTTCGCTTGTTGGATTCACTTCCACATTAGCGACAACTTCTCTGTTTCTAGAGGCCAGCAGCTGTCGGGAGCGAGCCCGCCACCCTGCGGCCAGCACAGCAGGTGAGGCCAACCTGCGGGGCTGACGGTGGCTGGAGGGCAGACGGTTCCCTGTACGCAGCCAAGCAGACGATCCAGCTTGCTTTCATAGGAAAGCCAAGGTATAAGCGTTTCCCATCGAAGCCTCTCATGACTATTTTCTTTGCCACTGGGGGCCTCGCTCCCTGTTCTCTCTCTCACCGACCTGCTCCCTGCGGACATGAAAACGCTGAACTCTCGGGGATAGCAGAGTGAGGGAGCAGATGTCGGGAGCAACGAGTTCGGGAGCACAAACAAACATGGAGACCCCGTGGCGAAAGCGAAAAAAAGAGAGGGCTACCGAAAAAATATTCCTCAACAAGTTATACAGGAGAGGAAACACAGACCAGAAACACGGTAGGGCGGTAACGCCGAGTGCGGCCTCGGATTGGTCCGATTTTGCCGCAGAGCCGCGGGCAGAGGGGAGGGACGGGCCCGGACAGCAGCCCGGCCCGCCGCAGCCGCAAACGAGGGCCCCAGGCCGCCACCCCTTCTGCTGCCACCAGCGGAGACCCAGACCTGCCTCGGAACAGTCACCCGCGCAGAGGGTGGAGGCAGGGAGAGGGCGGACGGGAGGGGACAGGAAAGAAGCAAAGCGACGCGCAGGCTGACAGCGGGCAGGGACAGTGCAGACCGAGGGCGGGAAGACCCGGGAGGGAGCCCAGCCCCACTCGCGACGGGCAGAGCTGGCAGACGCGTCCTCCGAGCCGCTGCCGCTGAAAGTCCCCCAGCCGCAGTCTCGCGGGAAGCCCGAGCCGAGCTGAGCCAGGGGCGGTGGGCGGGGCAAAGGGCGTGGACACTGCCTGGGCTCCGCCTCCCGCGCAGCCTTCTGCCGCAGTCCTCACCCAGGTCGGCTCTTGGGAAATATATTTCTGTTCTGTGGCGGTATCTCTGTGTCTTTCCAGACTGTGAGAAGTGATAATCATGTCTGGTAGAGGCAAAGGAGGGAAGGGGCTCGGCAAAGGGGGTGCTAAGCGCCACCGTAAGGTGCTGCGGGATAACATTCAGGGCATCACCAAGCCGGCTATCCGCCGCCTGGCTCGGCGTGGTGGCGTGAAGCGCATCTCGGGGCTCATCTATGAGGAGACGCGCGGTGTGCTGAAGGTCTTCCTGGAGAACGTGATTCGTGACGCTGTTACATACACTGAGCACGCTAAGAGAAAAACTGTCACGGCCATGGATGTCGTCTACGCGCTTAAACGCCAAGGACGCACTCTCTACGGTTTTGGTGGTTAAACTGGAATCGCAAACCTTACACTGTCGAAAATATCAAGGCTCTTCTCAGAGCCACCCACAAATTTCACAATGAGAGCTGTTTATTGCTTAAATTTCGAGTTAAAAAAGTGGTGCTTTTTCAACAGTTTTAGGGCATTTAAAAGTCGTTAATATTTACAAATTTAAAAGCTTCTACAGAACCTTACAGTTTCCTGGAATAAAAAACTTTTCCCGATGGCTGCGAAACACCGTACTAATATGTTTTAACTTCATTAGTGGGTGTCAACTGTATAGCTTCTGCTTCAATTTTTGATATCGAAGTTTTTTTAATGCAGTTTTGACTAGTTCAAACTTTTCTAAATATTTCAAATAAAACCCACCCGATTACTGCCGTCAAACCTTTTAATTTCATTGATGAGAATAAATTCAGTTATTCATTTGCAATTATTCGTAATTACAGCTCTTTTTAGGACAGAAATGGGGGCTCTTAAAAGAGCCATTTGTGTAACAATTTAAAATGCTTTACTTAGAGCTGGTGTACTTGGTGACAGCCTTGGTGCCCTCGGAGACAGCGTGCTTGGCCAGCTCGCCGGGCAGCAGAAGCCGCACGGCAGTCTGGATCTCTCGCGAGGTGATGGTGGAGCGCTTGTTGTAGTGCGCCAGGCGCGAGGCCTCGCCTGCAATGCGCTCGAAGATGTCATTCACGAAAGAGTTCATGATGCTCATGGCTTTGGACGAGATGCCAGTGTCGGGGTGCACCTGCTTCAGCACTTTGTACACGTAGATTGAGTAGCTCTCCTTCCTTGCTTTCTTGCGCTTCTTGTCGCCTTTCTTCTGAGTCTTGGTCACTGCCTTCTTAGAGCCCTTCTTGGGCGCGGGAGCAGACTTCGCCGGCTCAGGCATCTTTTAAGTTTCTTCCAAAAACCGTCACTGTATATAAACAACATCAAAAATGGCGCCTGCCTGCCCCTATTTATAAGGGCGTTATGCAAATTAGGGGATTGCAGTCGTTCCATTCCTATTGGAGCAAAAAGTACAAACGTAATTATGAGCACTCCCTCGTTACAGCTTAGGCTCTGTATCTACGGAATCATTGCGCTCTGAAGTCAAGTAGAGGCAGCTATTCCTTTATCACCAAAAGCACTACCTAACGGAAGCTATACAGTTGATACCCACTAATGAAGTTAAAACATATTAGTACGGTGTTTCGCAGCCATCGGGAAAAGTTTTTTATTCCAGGAAACTGTAAGGTTCTGTAGAAGCTTTTAAATTTGTAAATATTAACGACTTTTAAATGCCCTAAAACTGTTGAAAAAGCGCCACTTTTTTAACTCGAAATTTAAGCAATAAACAGCTCTCATTGTGAAATTTGTGGGTGGCTCTGAGAAGAGCCTTGATATTTTCGACAGTGTAAGGTTTGCGATTCCAGTTTAACCACCAAAACCGTAGAGAGTGCGTCCTTGGCGTTTAAGCGCGTAGACGACATCCATGGCCGTGACAGTTTTTCTCTTAGCGTGCTCAGTGTATGTAACAGCGTCACGAATCACGTTCTCCAGGAAGACCTTCAGCACACCGCGCGTCTCCTCATAGATGAGCCCCGAGATGCGCTTCACGCCACCACGCCGAGCCAGGCGGCGGATAGCCGGCTTGGTGATGCCCTGAATGTTATCCCGCAGCACCTTACGGTGGCGCTTAGCACCCCCTTTGCCGAGCCCCTTCCCTCCTTTGCCTCTACCAGACATGATTATCACTTCTCACAGTCTGGAAAGACACAGAGATACCGCCACAGAACAGAAATATATTTCCCAAGAGCCGACCTGGGTGAGGACTGCGGCAGAAGGCTGCGCGGGAGGCGGAGCCCAGGCAGTGTCCACGCCCTTTGCCCCGCCCACCGCCCCTGGCTCAGCTCGGCTCGGGCTTCCCGCGAGACTGCGGCTGGGGGACTTTCAGCGGCAGCGGCTCGGAGGACGCGTCTGCCAGCTCTGCCCGTCGCGAGTGGGGCTGGGCTCCCTCCCGGGTCTTCCCGCCCTCGGTCTGCACTGTCCCTGCCCGCTGTCAGCCTGCGCGTCGCTTTGCTTCTTTCCTGTCCCCTCCCGTCCGCCCTCTCCCTGCCTCCACCCTCTGCGCGGGTGACTGTTCCGAGGCAGGTCTGGGTCTCCGCTGGTGGCAGCAGAAGGGGTGGCGGCCTGGGGCCCTCGTTTGCGGCTGCGGCGGGCCGGGCTGCTGTCCGGGCCCGTCCCTCCCCTCTGCCCGCGGCTCTGCGGCAAAATCGGACCAATCCGAGGCCGCACTCGGCGTTACCGCCCTACCCTACTGCTGGTGTCCCTTCGCCCACGCTTATGCTTTAGACTACTTAATCTGTTGGTCTTTAATTTTTTAATTCTTAGTATTTGCCTGCATAGAGACCGTCCTTACGCGTATTCATATAATCTCTGACAGCTTTGTCCTCCTCAGCCTTCAGTTTGTTTCTTTTACTGAGTCCTTCTTCTCGTTACTGAAAGAGGAAGGGAACGCTTAAGCTGCATAAAGAGAGCTGCTGCTTTTTTGTTTTCTCTTCCATTTTTATAAAGTAAGGTAGTATTTCCTTCGTGTGGATTAACACAAATATGTGCTCATATTTGTGGTTCGTTTTTCTCGCAGCACAAGGACAGACGCAAACATATACATATATCTGTCATACCTTTACCTATAAGCGTACTTACGACCTTTGCATGAAAAGGTGAGAACCTAAATAATTGTTCTAATAGAATAGGAAGTAAGGAAGCAGCACAAGTCGCAACATTATGTTATAGGAATGCAAGAACCCAGTTCTTGCTCTGTACTTTAATGGAAAGGAAAGACTGTTGCAATACTCCCACACTAATGCTTAGGTTATCTCCTTGTTGAACTTCTGCTGTTTAAAATACGAAAGCTACTCATTTTTAATGGTCAAAATCAAAATACAGACCAGTGTTCTAATATTACTAACTTGCACGTCTTAAGTCAGACTTGCTCAAACTAATAAACTTCTTGGCATAGATAATATTAATTAATTTATGTTGAAATTAAACACAATTTGTGGGGAGTGTGTTTGGTTTGGTTTAATTTTTAATTGTCATGGGCCTCCTGGGAGTTTCTTTTCTTCTCTTGGACAGCACACATTTTCACGTATTTCTAGTGATTTTGGCAATGTTAAATATTTTTTCCATTTAATACAGTGATATTGAAATAAACATGAATAAGTCTTCAAGAAATGTGAAAATTATAATTAGCTAAAGAACTTTTCAGGGATTTTGTTTTGATGTGGTGTCTTTTAATTAGCATTTGTGTAGGAAGATCCGACCCGAATATTCACGGAGTCCTCATAGAGGTAAGAGTGAACTTCGTTTATTGTTTACATTACAGCACTTTTTATAGGGTCTTACAGGGTTCACACAGATAAAGCAAAGCTACTATTGGTTAAACTAACTTGTTCACACACTTTGTTACTAATTGCTTCTAACATAATTGGTTACATTCAAATCCACACACACTGTTACATCAACGCCCCCCTAGGTTCTACAGTTAGCATACCTTGCCTATCTCCATCTTGTCCTGTTTACAGCCTTACTATTTTTCCCTATCTTCAAGGACATAGCCCTCAGGATCGTGGGCTGGGTTGTGCAAACAGGCTCTCATTAAGATGTCATGTCCTCGGTCTGCTAAAATATTCCCTACACATTTGGTCTTCAGAATCTGAGAACTCACAGCATTCTTAGAGATCCAAACAGGCATAATTTTATGTAACTTCTTTGGAAAACAGAAGGGGAAAAAAACAATGTGTTGCAGTGGCAATACCCCCACACCCATACTTTTCTTATTTATAATGGCTCACACATTTTGGGGGCAAGAAATTTGGCTAGTTCTTTCCCTTCATGACCCCTCATTCATCTATTAGAAAGAGTATTAAATGCACATGCAAAAAGTAAATTGCTATCCTTTTAGACAATATATATTTATATATGTATTTTTTTTCCACAGAAGCATACAGTAGAAATGTTTTTTTTCTTTAAATATCTGGGGGGGGGGGGGGGGGGGTTTTTTTTCTTTTCCACGAAAGACAAAGTTAAAAATTTTTTTTTTTTTTAAATTTTTGGGGGGGGGGGGTGTAGCTCTTTTTCCTTTTCCCTCCTTATCACATAACCTTGTTTAAAACTCTTATTATTTATACAAAGTTGTATAAATCTATTTATAGAATCTACCCTATAAGTCAGGCAAACACCTGCTTTGGAATCGTGACTACAGCATTTAGAGAAGTGTAATAGCCCATTTGATTAGTTTTCTTCCTTGATATAAGCCTCTTGGCTTTTCTGTTTAGTCATCTTCTTAAAAACACCAGTCAGCTTTCTATTTGATTCCTATATTTACGATGGACTCTTCTGCAATTAAGTGATAACTCCATTAGCAACTGTGTGTCAGCCCCAGTCAGATAACAAATTTATTCAGAAAACAAATAAAAAAAATTAGTAACTCCAAAACCCAAAATGTTAAGTAAAGACATCCATAGGATGATGGATAAATGAAACATCTAAGGGAAGATATATCAAGGAGAAAAAAAATTACAATACCATCCCTTTTGCAACAGCAAACACCTGGAGGAGCCTCATGGAAGGTCTCTGGGAAGCTCTGCTTTGCATTTTTGGGGGAAACGTGTGAGTGTGGAAATGCTATATATCATAGGAGTGGAGGTCTGCATCTATACTGGACACTGTGGTGAATTAGTGGGAAATTTAAACCCCATTTTCAGTTAAATAGCTGAAAAATAGTAACCTTTAAATGTTATTTCTAATGTTGTTTTTTAAAGTAACAACAATTATTCAAAAACTGTTGAGGCTACAGAATATCAGTATTTGAAAGTGTTCTTAAAGTAAAATGTATACAAATGTTCATAAAATACAACGTATTTTGAAATACCTGTAATGAAGCCTTAGCACCATTCCTGGCAGAGCCATCAGGCTGGGCAAGATCTATAGGGGTAAGCTAGGAACTCACTATTTGGGCTAAAGCTAAAGACCCCAGAAGTTACAGATATCTGAAAATGTATAATAACTGCATATACAGATGCACACACATAAGTATAACAATTGCTATTCTGTCCTCATAGCATGTAATCAGTATTGACTACTTCACATTACACTGGCTCTTCTTTTTATTTCTGTGTAGACTGTACTTGTGCTGTTGCAAGGTGAACTCAAACTCTGCACACACCTGCCTAAGCCACCACTGCCTGGCAGCTCTGCTGACTGTTACACTTTTCAAGCATTGATCACAAAGGTGAGGTGACACAATCAGTCTGGTGAAATTTCTGCATTACACTGGCCTAAACTGAGATTACCAAAGTAGCCTGATAGTGCCAAACATTGGCAACTCTCACATTTTCTTTGATATCTGTACAGTTACCTCTTTTAGACTTTAAAAATTATCTCCCCTGGAGGTTGTCTCACCTATAACCATGTAAAATAACTCCTCTCCCTCCCCCCAGTTTTGTTTTTTTTTTCTCTGGACAGGTTCCTTTAAAACCAAAACAGCATTGAATCTGTTGGGCAACGCTGCTTGGGAGAACTGATGTTAAGATCGAACCTGATGGGAGGAGGAGGAGGGGAAGAGAAATACTTTTTTAATTATTTATTTCAGCATATAACCAACTCGAATTTTAGCTACCATGGTTCTTTGCTTAAAATTCCTTTAGCCTTAGTGTGATAGTCATTTTGACAATAAGCTGGCTGACAGCTGCAATGAATATACTAATTCTCAAATGCTACTTATTATTTATTAGGTGCAATGGTAATCTTACCTGACTTTCAAGGACTATCAGTAGTCTGGATTAACTCTGAAAATGTTCAGACCTCAGATCATTAAATTGGCATTCAAACCAAAGTTTTGCATTTGTGTTTTGGCTGCTCCTGAAAGGCTGTGTCCCAGAAAACATCCATCTTTCCTTTCCCCATCATATGTGTTCCACCACACACTAAGCTTTGCATCCACATGGACATTATGAAATTGGCATACTGTGTTAAATCCATGGGAACACATTGAACATTTATTGAAAATTATCTCCCATGCCTTCTGGAACAGTTTCTTCCTTATTAATGGCCTCATAGATTGAAGCTCCTTCAGGCTACCACTTTGTATAGTTTTACTGATCCATCCTGATGGATGAGTGTTGTGCTTGGAATAAAATACAAAAACATAGGTGCAGACAGAAAGGGATGCTCATAACTATTTCAAATACTCATGATTTGGGGCAGGCGTGCAAGGAAATGTTGTGAGGTCTTCAGAAATGGATCAGGATAAGGGGTAGAGAGAGTAGCAAAAATGATACACAGGAGATTTGAGCACCTTTTTTAATGTCTTGACTACATTTAATCTCTGCTTCTGCATCAAAGATAACACAGCACAGCTTAGTATGGTCTTTACAATGTATAAAGATAGAGTGATCAAGCCCAGTAATACATTCTTTTCCCTGTCCTGTGCTAGCAACTTTTCACTGTGCTTGGATGTAAAAAAGCCTGTCAGAGGGATAACCTGTGGCTGGAATGGAAGCTACATGCTGCCTGGAAGCTGAATAACCAGTAATTTTTTCTCTATGATTAACTATTAACTGATGTTAAGAAAAAAAGAGAAAACACCCACAACAGTGAAACACTGATGTGCTGCAGCATAGCTCAGCACAAGAGCTTACAGGGGAAGGCATTTCTATTTTAAAGCAAAAGTTATTCCACTCACAGCCTAACACACATATTCAAAAGACCAAGTTAGCAAGTGGGCAGGTGCTTGCATGGTCAGGCAGAACAAGGAATGCTTGCTATGAGGCCTCAGGAGATCTCCTAGGAGAGGAAGGTGTAGGCTACAACCTGCTTGTCTTTGAATGGCCTCTTGTGCTGTTAGAAACCAACATCAATTCTATTCTTCTGTCTCTCCAACCTCTGACACTTCTGTTAGAATTAAATTTGTCTAGCTGAATTCGTTCTAGATGAATGCCTTATTGGCCCAGGATTGATCTCTCTCTTTTGTCTTCTCTCAGTTCCTTTAGTTTATACCGTCCCTCGCTTTATGCTCCCCCCCCCCTTTTTTTTTTCCACAGCCTGGGATGTGCCAGAAAAGATGCAGGTAGTTATTTGGGGATATTTGGGGTCTTGGACTTTCACCTTACAATGAACATTATGTGCTGGCAAGCAGTACTTGTTCCAGTTCTTTGTGGTCTGTGTTATCTTTTCCTAACTTTTTAAAAGGTCTGGAAATGCTTGTTGGACCTAATTTTAAAATCAGAGCAATGAATATTTTACAATATACAGAACACTGTAACAATAACATTCTATAGGTAGATTTTGCCTGTCAAACCTGAAGTATAAAATTGAGCTTACAGTTTTCACCTTTTGATCAAATTTGGATTATATTGGTTTATATATTATGTTACTTAAGATTATTAGTAATTTTTATTTCAGCAACAGCTTTGCCAAGGATAGCTTCCCCTTTGACTATTACTTTATAATGCTATAGAATAAGTTTTATCAGGTGTGGTGTTCTCTCTGAATAGTCTCATTTAGCTTTAGTAGCTTAGCGCTAATAGGTAAAGAATTTGAAGCCTTAGGCTTCAAAAGCTGACCAAGAGTAAATGCTATGATAAAACTAAGGCCACAAACACAGAACTAGCTTAATCCAGCAGAAAAGAGCAAAATCCAGAACAACCAAGGAAACAATTCTAGGAGAATGAGGTAACTTCAGAAGGCAGTCAGCCCAGAAACAGTGAAAACCAATAAGAAATCAAAAGATCTTTGACCAAAATTAAGTGATTGGTCTTGGGGATAGAGTGCTGAGTGGTATAGATACAAATGAGGGGTATGATCTGATGTATGTAAGGATCCCTCTCCAGAGGCACTCAGTCTACGCTGTAACCAAAGAACTAATAAAAGAGGAATAGGAAACCTTCAGTTGGACCTTACCTTAATAAGCAGAATCCTAGGATCAGATACTGTTATGGTACCCCAACATACCTAATCCACATAACAATAGTAGCTGACAGTCAGCTAAAGATCAACTATACATAATAAAACTTGGCAAATTTTCATACTGTTGTGACAATGTTTGTACATCTACAGTCTGAAAGATGGTTATACCCAGCTGAAGATGCAACATGACTTGGAAGCAATAGAGAAGAGATCAAAGATGCAGCAAGGGAGTATTGCTCAGGCTGGTAGGAAAGCAAAGGCTTGCTGAGCTCTGTCTTCGTTATTTGCGATTACAGAAGACTGTAACCACTTATCAAGCAGACCCGAAGAAGGATTTGCAAATGAAAAGAACATGATAGAACATTTAGGATTGATTTTTATATACTGGCTTGCATAGAAAACATCATATCACCTTTACAAATTTTTTATATTACAATAGTTAATTCAAATGAAAAAAATCATCTCTATTTTTCATATGGAGGTATCTGTTCAGGGTTTTTCAGAAACTAGTAGGTGGCAAGTAGGGTTGGTTCAGATATTTTTCTTTTAGGAAGATGCTTTCATCAGACTTTCTTTTTTATATTTCTGATGAAAAGAAGTCTGACGAGGTCCTCAGTGGCTACCTTACCCATTGGACTGATAGAATCATAGACTGGCTGAGGTTGGAAGGGACCTTAAAGATCATCTAGTTCCAACCCCCCTGTCATGGGCAGGGACGCCACATGCACTAGACCAGGTCATCCAGGGGCACAACCAGCCTGGCCTTAAACACTGCCAGGGATGGAGCCTCCACAACCTCTCTGGGCAACCTGTTCCAGTGCCTCACCACCCTTTGGGTAAAGAACCCCCTTCTAATCTCTAGCCTAAACTTCTCCTCCTTCAGCTTATAGCCATTCCCCGTGTCCTGTTGCAATCAGACCAGGAGAAAAGTCTCTCTCCTTCTGCCCTGTAATCCCCTTTCAGATACTGAAAGGTTGCCTCTAAGCCTTCTCTTCTCCAGGCTGAACAACCCCAATTCCTTCAGCCTGTCCTCGTAGGGGAGGTGCTCCAGCCCTTTGATCATTTTTGTGGCCCTCCTCTGGACCCGCTCCAAGAGGTCCCCATCTTTTTTATGCTGAGGAGCCCAGAACTGTACACAGTACTCCAG